>PVLD010017308.1:0-42291 GCA_004027595.1 Dinomys branickii | reverse complement strand
CCCACTAGTGCCTACCACACCCCCATCCCTCTCTTGGTAACAGCCCCGGAGCTAACTACTGCAGCCCAGAGCTCTGTTTGCCTGTTATGTTTGCACAAATTTATCATGTGTTGTCTGAGATGTGTGAAAGCCTCAAGCTGTGGTCATTTCTTCAGGTTTCACTGCTGTGAGGATTCTCATGTGCATATGAAAGTAACAGCCGTTAGGCTCCTCCCCCCTTCCTTTCTCCTCCCTTCCTTCCTGGAGATGAAACTCAAGGCCTTCACTGTGTTCTTTTTGTTTCTTTGACAGTGTATTGTTTTTGTTTTGTGTTTTTTCCCTGGTCCTGACTGTGTATTTTTGAGTCACTAAATTATCCAGGTTTCGGTTAACTCCTGCCTCAGCCTCCCAGAGTGCTGAGATCACATACCCCTCTGCTTTTCTTGTGTTAATTAGCCCTTCTATGAATTGGGATTTAATTAATTAATTAATTTGTTTGTCTTTTTGAGGCAGGGTCTCGCTATGCAGTTCAGTTAGCCTTGGGCTCACTTTGTAAGCCAGATTGCTCTCAAACTTACCAGGATCTTTCTGCCTCAGCCTCCCAAGTGCTGGGATTACAGGCATGTGCCACCACGCCCCATGAATTGGGCTTTTAGATCCAGCCAAAGAGCACATGCAGGACTAAGGGAGGAAGTAGAGGTGACCTCTTTAAAGGACATTATCTTTAAAGGACACACACTTTTACAAATAAGATTCCAAATGTTTCATGTTTTGCTTTAAACTGATTTAGAAAAGGGATAGGGGTGAGGGGGACAGAAAATATACATGATCTGAGATTGTCCACAAATTGATAGTCGTTGAAAGTAGGGGACACCACTCTGGTTTTCTACATTCTGCTCATACCTGCCATCACTCTTGTCTTGCTCCTCAGCTGCTTTGTGAGGCAGGGAAGGCAAGGTAGGCTAACCGGGGCTGGTATTTTTGGTTTTCAAGGCTGATTATTTTCCAGCTAGGTCTTATTTTTGGGAAAATGTGGTGCATATATATATATATATATATATATATATGTTTTATATATTCTTTCTAGTTTTGTATAAGTTTGAAAATTCCAGAAAGGGTAAAAAGTAATCACTTGCCTTGGATACCAGATGAATAATATCTGAGAATATCAAGGTCCAGAGTTGTTTATAGTATCTTTTTTGGTAGTACCAGGCCTTGTGCATCCTGGGCAAGCACTCTACCCCAAGCCACACCTCTAGCCCTTGTTTAGTCTTTAATACTAACTTAAAGTTTTACTTTCATTTTGTCTCTGATCTGCTGTGTTTCACACGTAATTACAGCTTCAAACTCCTCGATGAATTGCTAATGTGAGAAATTTTAGATGGTGCTTGACTGAACTTTATCAACAAATGCACCACCTAGGAAAACAATAGAGTACTGTTTCGTACAAATGGGAAAGAAATGCTCACCCCAACACATAAGCACTTTTAACTGTTATAAAATAACAAATTACAGATAATCAACACTAGCTACTGCTTATAATTAAATGGGTTGGAGGTTTCAAATGCTAAGTAAAAATTATTATCTAAAGACAGCCTGAAAATTGCTCAAAGCCACTAGATTAAACTCTGATTCATAGGAGATTCCAGTCCTCACTTGAAACAAACTCTTTAAAGTTATTCTTTCCCTAAGCTTTCAGCTTCACTAATTTCTGTAATGGCTCCATGTCCCTCATCTCTGAGTGAGTAGTCCTACAAGAAGTAAATGCATGATCAAGTGTTTCCTAAAAGCTATTAAAGACAATTCCTAACCCATTTAGGTACCAATGCACTGATGCAACCCATCCCAGTTTGCTAGATTCAAGATAATTCAGAGTTAGAAACTACATTTAGTGAACTCTGCAAAGTACATCTAAAAAGCCTGGTTTAGAGTCATTGTTTATAAAGTGATGTTTTTGGAACATCTGTGGTAACTGTAGGTAAATTTGTTATAAAAATAACAGAAAGAGATGGTTACTTCTGTGCACTGTGAGCTACCTAATGTACGCCTTACACTTCCAGGACTGTGACCGTAGCAAATAACCTGGTTTAACTGAATCAGTTAAC
Source organism: Dinomys branickii (assembly GCA_004027595.1). Classification (NCBI taxonomy): domain Eukaryota; kingdom Metazoa; phylum Chordata; class Mammalia; order Rodentia; family Dinomyidae; genus Dinomys; species Dinomys branickii. Next base: position 40,207 of record PVLD010017308.1, on the reverse strand, counting down.
TCACCGGTATCGTCATCAAAATCAGCCAGGACTGATTCAATCCCATCCTCACTGCTTGTCGACTGCTCCTGAAACCTTCGAGGCAAGCTGGCAAGTCTCCCACTAAGGAATATTGGCTTCATGGGCATTTTGTAGATCTTGGCCAATAACTAAAAGTAGAAAAAACCCAATAGTGCAATTATATATTGGGAAAAGTTGCACTCTGGGTGTTCAAGGACAATAAAACCATGCACCAGTTAAGGGGACAGGGGAAACTAGAAAAGCATGTAACGTATGGTAGTTTTAAAGATAGTTGTTTGTGACTTGGATTTATATGGTAGCTTACAAGAGACAGACATCCCACAGAGCAGAGGAAACAGCACTCCATAGAGAAGGAAAGGTAGAGGACACTTTTTCTGCATCTTAGTTACATGGGTTTCATAGACTTTCTCAACCCTACCGAGGGGATCCTGTACAGGTCAAGGCTTTTTGCCTAGCAGAATCCCTGAGCAGAGTCTGGAGGCGCATCTGAGGTCAGGCTCTGGCTCCCCCTTCCCTGACCCAATCTCTAAGGACACAGAGGCACAAGGGCAACTGGAGAGACTCGCAGGGCTCAGGAGCGGGCTGAGGAGAGGCGAGGGTTCTTGATTCCCTCTCAAAGCTGCAGCGCTCCCAACCCGAGTCCTTCCAGCTTCATGGTGTGGAATTATGCCTGCCATGTCCACCCTGTTCCAGAAACCAGGGGAATGGCTGTGAGCAAGACAGATGGAATTCCTGTCCCTAAGTGTCTTACCAACAACAATCCTTTTGCAAGAAATAATTTTTTTTTTTTTTTTTTTGGTCTTTTTGAGACAGGGTCTTGCTACGTGGTTCAGGCTGGCCTTAAGCTCACTTTGTAGCCCAGGTTGGTCTCGAACTCACAATGACCCTCCTGCCTCAGCCTCCCAAGTGCTGGGATTACAGGCATGTGGTACAACACCCGGCTAGGCAATAAAATTTCTGACATACAAGCTGTAGCAAACACTAAACAGATATACAAAAGTGTGACTATGGTGCATAGGAAAGGCTGACGGAGGGCTGGTGGGTCCTATAGCCCTGGTCTCTCAGAGGAAGGGACATTTCTGAGATGACCTGGAAGATAAGGCATGCCAGCCAGGGGCTTTGGGACAGGCAGTCCAGGCAGTGGGCATAGCAATGGCCCTGACAGTGACGAGCATGAAGTAGAAAGTCAGTGTAGCTGGAGGCCTGTGGGTAACAGGGAAAAATCTGAGGGTGGAGGGTATCACAGGGTCCGGTGGAGGCAGCAGTCAGGGCCGTCTGTCCTTCCTAAAGTTGTGGGAATCAATGTCACCATTGACAGAGGGGTAGAAGGAGCCCAGAAGATGCCTGGGACACAGCCCATGAAGATATCAGAAAGACCTCTGAGAAAGACTTACTGATCCCACCAGCCCACGGAGGGAATACTGGCTGGCTTGTTTGGCATTCGAGGCTAATAAGAACAAAGCAAATCCAACACTTTATCCTGAAGGTCATTGTTCACATTGGTGTTTGATTTCTTTACTAGATCTTAACTGGACCTGTCCCACTCTCTGCTTTCTAGAACCAGCAGGAGGCCTTCCCCGGACCTCCTGACCCTTTCCCTGCAAGCTCAGGCGCACACAGAGATGGCGGTAATTCTTCTCCGGGCCTATCTGCTCTAGCCTATTCCCATTATTTGTTTAACTTCACGAAAAGTACATTCTTCAAGTCTAAGTGCTAATCTCCTTGGAAATAGCAGAAAACAACTCTCCTGGGCTTCACCAAAAGACATCTGCTCGTATTCTGTGAGGCAGGTTTTGGGGCATGGAGCCGAGTGCGGGCCTCTCCCTGTACCTGTGAACAGCGCCTGAGGTAATCCAGGGCGGGCAGGCACAGGTCTGTGGACGTGGCTCCTGGTGCTGGGACGCAGTCTCCAATCTCTTTGCAGTCCATCTCCCCTAGGGCAGCGAGGGAGACAGAGACAGACAAAACCCCCTGTGTTTTCCCTTACAACAGCAGACCTGCTCACTCACATAGCACAGGTTCACTTGCTATTTGCCAAAATAGAGAAAAAGGAAAAAAGAAAAAAAAATGGCAAAAACAACACTGAGAAAAGTAAGCCGGGTCGCCCTCTGCCCACAGCCATTTGTTCCCTGTTCTACCCCAGTCCCTCCGTGGCTGGACCATGATCTTTGGTGGGTGGGCACACGCGGCTCACTGCTCTGGGGCCAGCTATTGGAAGGTGTGACTTCTGAGGTTTTGGTGAGAGGAGGATCTTAGAGCTCAGCCTGGTGCTGGGCTGAAATGAACCCTCCAGCCTCTCTGTTTGGAAAAGGGTTTTGTTTCCAGGGAGCAGCACTGAGTGATGATGGTAAATGAGGGGACTCTCGGAACAGTATAAACATCTGGTGCTTGGGGACTGCAATGACTTAATTATATTTAAATGAATTCTATTTTTCTACATATGTGAAGATTCAACGTATCTGAAGAAGGGCCTGTGGATTTTTTATAGGTATAAATTTTTGAGAATTACAGCTTTTCTTCTCTTGTAGTCAATCTATTTCCATACTTCTAATAAAATCATTCTACAAGACTGTAATTGTTTCTAATTGTCTATAATTGTACCAACTAGCACCTGCCCCTGTGGGTAAACAGACGTAATTATCAGGCATTAGTTAAATTTAAGAAGCAATGAGGCATGTTTCTTCTTTAAAAAATGTAGATAAACATGTTTTAGATTACAAAAAAGATTTTGCCGACCCTACAGGGAAAACAGTAAATACTTAAGGCTTTGCAAGTCATACTGTCTATGTCACAACTTCTCAACCCTGTTGTTGTAGCACAGAGGCAGCCATAGACAAATGAGCATGGCTGTGTTCCAATAAAACTTTATACAAATTGTCAGTGGATCAGACTGGGCCTGTGAGCCCTAGTTTGCCAGCTCCAGATTTACATTAACATTCCTTACAATATAAAAACAGAGACCAGGTCAAATTCATGTTGAAATTAAAATAAATTCATTTCCTACCTTGTTGATTACAGTAGGCATTCCGAAATCTGTGTGTGTGCGTGTGCGTGTGTGTGTATGTGTGTGTCTTGCATCCAGATCTATGAATCTATGGGAAGGCACTCATTGGAGCTGGGTAGAAGACAGTGTGAGATATGAACTGTTCCCTTGTCTAGTGTATCCATACTGTATATGCCACCTGCCTGTCATTTAGTAGCCATCTGGGGTACTGATCAACTGTTACAGCACCAACACACTATTATAGTTGCTCTAGCTTCTTATCTTTTATTGTTAGTCCTTTACTATGCCTAATGTATGAATTAAACTTTATTATATAGATTTATTTTAGAATAAAATTTATTATTTATTAATAAGCCCTGGGAGAAGTATTCTTAATTTTTTTCTCAGGAGCTGGGACATCAAATGTAGGCTAGTTGTGTAACACTGGGAAGAGTGATTTCCTACATAAAGAAATAATAATTATTATTAAACATGATTGCCCTTACATAGGAAATATTTTAAAACTTAAAGAGTGTAATGTATAGATTGAAAGTACACAGTATTTTATGTGTATGTACACACTATATTACAAGATACCCATGGACACCATGAAGAAACACCAACTTAGGACAAAGCCAGGCTACTTTCATAGTAATCTCCCTGCCCCTGGGCAGACGACTCAATCCTGTAACCCTGTTCATTCACACTAGATATTTGCTTGTTCCAGGTGGTTAGGGCGCCTCGTCTTTCCACCTTGGAGGAGTTCTCCAGTGGTTACAAGGCAAGAAAGGAGGACCCACTTACCCAGTCCTTTGACAAACTTCATAAGGCACATGATGTAACTGGTGGCTGCATTAGCAAAGACCTGGATATTGTCGGTATTGAGAAAAGCTTCAAACACATCGAACACCGGAGCTTGGCCTTTTCCTGGGGGAAGAAGATTGCAGAGTTTTTTACAGAAGATTGGTTTCTACCTTTCAGGTTCTTCGTATTGCCAGCACCCACCACTGGACAAGCTGGTCTGGCTGCGGGGCTGTCCTGCTCAGCTTCGCCTGCGAAGAGCTGCAGGAAGGCTACACAGAAAGTTGTTATGTGCATGTATGAAAGTGCCCCACGGAAGCCAGCGTTCTGTATAATTAACATGCACTAGTGCAGATACACATGTAGGAGAAAAGCTGGGTGGAGAGATGAGGACAGCTGGAGGAATGCAGGCTGCAGTGGCGTGTAGTCTACAGGGTGGTAAAACATGTGCCTCTGCAAATGCTCCTGCACAGACAACTGTAGCTGGCCGAGCACAGGCAAGGGGAAGGCCCGTGCAGCCAACCCCGAGACGGCATAGAGGAATATACTCATCCCTGGCAGAGGGAATGCACAAAGAAGGCCTGGGACTGCTGGCCTCAGGGAGGCTCCCTTGCAAGGCGGCCCTCATTTAGCGTCAACACTTAGCAAGGGGCTCCTTAAGCCTAGACTACTTATACAAACCATGTGCTGGATGCTGAACACCTGTGCTTCTTTGTTTGGACCTTTGCTACTTGACAGTGGAGGGAGCTCTGACCTGCTGTGTCCTTATTTCTTTGCCATAGTAAATCTGAGCCAAGAACTGTGTGATAAACTGGATGAATATTAGCATAACTATATTCCGAGTCCCTGAGTCCTAGTGATCTTCCGAATGTAGAGATGGCCTTGGGGACTGCCAACACAATGGCCCTGGAACTGGGCCTGCCCATCCAATCTCCCTAATTCTGACTTTCTTTTCTGCTACATATTAGCATATACATATAGGTTGAGAATTCCTCATCTTAGCTGGGAATATAGCTGAGTGGCACAAGTGCCTGCAGAGCAAGTGTGAGGTCCCGAGTTCGATTCCCAGTACAAAAAAAAAAATAAAGTGAGAATTCCTTACCCTATACACTAGGGATGAGATGATTTTTTATTTCACTCTGAGAGTTTCGGATTTGGGGGCATTTCAGGATTCTGATTTTCAGAAGCATGATCTCCAATATTTTTAATTCAGGGCTTGTGGAATTCTGCCCTGCAATGCATAAGTGAACCAACAGAAACCTCTCAGCTTTTTACCCACTTGTCAGCCAGAGCGGGCTTGAGGAAGGGCAGGCTCTGGGGCTACACGCAGGACTCAGACCCTAGGGCCTTCCTACATGTTACTTCCTGCTTATAAAGCATGGCTGAACGTCTCCTTTCACTCTTGTTCAGTGTCTTTGGATAACATGACCCTTGGCACAAAGAATGAACTGCAGAACAGCCTTACCCACAGAGTAGCCCCCCACGAGGTATTCCTTCATCTCGGACTTGTCCCCGCCATGCACGGTCTCCAGGGCACTGAACAGGGGCCGCCACCCAGACTGGATCTTCGTGGAACACACTTCCACCAGCTCCCCGATGGATGTCACCACCTAAGGCAGAGGGGGTAGCACTCGACAGAAGCAGGAGAATTTCTGGGAAGGGGACGTATTTTTCTGAGTTCATTTGAAAGAAAGAAAAACCAGAGCCTAGACAGGCTCCAAAATCTTCAGAATAAGCAGCCAGACTGCATGAATTTGCATTTCACTAGTAACTAATGTTGCAGAGCACATTTTCACATGCTTATTAGCCTCTCTGTAAATAGTCTGCTGCTTTTTGAATTGGGTGCGTATCTTCTCCGTATTGTCCTTTTATTATGGAATTGTTAGTGTGCATGTATTATAGATTCAAGTCCTTCCTAAGATTTATAATTTAGAAATATTTTTAACATCCTTGGGCTTGTCTCTTTATTTTTATCTTTTAATGGTGTCTTTTAAAGTACAAAATTTCATAGCTGTGATAAAGTCTAATTCATAAGTTTCTCTTTTTATGAGTCATGTTGCTGTTATTTCTAAGACATCTTTGCCTAATTCAAGTTCTCAATGACTGTCTTCTGGGGTTTCTTCTAGAAATAGGAGTAGTTTTTGTTCTTTATGAAATCATGACCCATGTTTGAGTTACTTTTGTACCCTTACAATGGTGCAGGTTCATACAGAGACCCCAGGAAGAGGTCAGTGTGTAATTTTAAATTCTGGAAATTTCTAAAAAAGTCTCCACTATGAATCACTGTCAGAAACAGGTTACTAGTGCTCTTGGGGAGGGTGGCACTTGGGTTCAGTTCTAATTCCACAGTGGCCTGAGTGGACAGCAGCTTCTACAGTGGCACTTAGCTTTGTCCCCTGTCCCTGTGTCCTCAAACATGAGACACTGAGACCCCTACTTCTCCTGATGGCAAATCCTGCCCTGTAACACCAGCTGCAGACCCAACTACCTTCTCTGTCTTTTCTGCCTTCCCACTGTCACTTAGTTTTGAGTGCATTGATATTTCTTATTTTTTTTGCCAATAGGCCCACATACTTATAAGGGATATCACCTTGCATGGTTTCTTTAGCAGGAGAGACCCCAAAAATAAATAATTTAAAGAGCCCCATTAAGAACCACGGAGTAGACTCTATAAAGAAGGGAGGGGATCAAGGGAAATGATCAAGATGTGATAGTGCACATATCAAACCCCCAAGCTGAGTGTAATATCTGTGTCACAAACATACACTACTACAAATTTAAACATTTTTAGTAGATTTCAGAGACAAGTCTATCTGTATTCCTGGCCCACTACTGTGTTAGCCAGGAAACCTGCAGAGGGTTTCTTTATTGTTTGCCAGTAGTAGAAAGGACGGTGGTGGTTAAGAGGGGGTAGACCACTTGCCCAGACCGTTCAGGTCCAAATTCCAGTTCCATCATCACTACGTAGGTATTTTTAGCTAAACTGCTCAACCTCTGTTGCCAGCTCAATCCAGGATTACTGGGAGGATTGAGGATGCATAGCTCAGGGGACTGTGACGGCCAAGGTGTGCTCTGGAAGCTGCCTCTGGCGATGGCGTTGCTGAATGCTGGCGTCATACTTACCTGGTCTTGGACATCTTCGTCACATAACTCCAGCTGCATAATACGCTCAAAGGGTCGGAAGAGCGCTTCGTGAAAGTGAAAATGAGGCGGCTCGTTCCAGTCCGTGAGAACCTCCGTCAGGATGTCATGGATGAAGGACACCGCCTTCTGAGACACGTGTCTCTCCCTGTGGCAGGCAGCCTGCATTGAACAGGAGGATCAGCTAGGGATGGGACCATAGCAGCCCTGCACTAGCTTGTTGGTATCTTTATAGCGAGCATGTTCTATAGTATCTGCGCCACCCAGGAAAACTCTCAGGCTGGTTACAGGTGAAAAATGAGCAGAAATATGTTTTTCTGTTCAAATGAAACTGGAGTTGCGTCTGATCAGTTGGTTGAATATCTTCAAATGCAAGTTACTGCATAATTCATCCGTATTTGTTCCTTAGAATTTTTGCCAGTACAGAATTGCCACTTTTCCCTCCAACTAACAAGGTCAGTTGCGAAAGCCACAGAACTGCATATCTGTTTCCTAAGCACCTCCAAGAGCTATTTCTCCTCTGCCATGGAGCAGCCAACTACAGAATGGGACCTCTACAAACTTTGAGCTAAAACCAGTCTCTCTCTCCCTTATAGATGTGGGTGTCAGGCATTGTTCCCCAGTGACCACAAAGTAACTAAGGCACATAGTGACACAAGGACACTTTGGGATGGTTCTCAGATGCCTTGAGGTTTAACCAGAGAACAATGATTTTGTGACCAGGCAGTGACAGGAAGGATCTCACAGCTCCGGGCTAAAGTACTCTGTCCATACACCAACAGCAGCCCAAGCTGGGCTCTGCAGGAGGTCCTTCCCCAGCCAGGGGCACCAGTCCTCCCTGCCTCGGGAAGGGGGTGCTCACCTCCACCAGGTGTGGGGCCACCAGGCTCCAGCAGCGCATCACATGCAGCAGGGGGCGTGCTTTGCTCTGCACGATCCTCAGCATGGCGTCCCCCAGGCGGAACAGATGGAGCGCACTTTTTCGGTCCTGGGTGGATTTAACTTCCCCTGTAGGAAGGCAGGATCATACAATTAGAAAGTCAGAGCACAGAGAAGATGATAACCAAGGAACCATTCTCAGACCTGTACGATTATTTGGCGTAGGCTGCACAGCATGGAGGGGGCCCTGGATTCAAAAGATACTATGTGCCCCCCCCTTTTGTTCACCACTACATCCTCTGTCCCTGGTATGAGACAGGTGTGATGAGATTTGCTGAGAAGAAGGAATGGAGGGCTGGGGGGTCAGAAGTTGGGACTCAAGCCCTGGCATCATTCGGACAGGCCAAAGACTTCCTTGCTAACCCCCAGTAACTCAGGGGTACTGGAGAGAACCATACCTACTTCCTGCTGCTTTAATGGTTAAATAAATGTGGTGCTCCACAGTGCCACGCGCAGGGCCCGCCCCTGCTGAGACGTGCTCTCAGCTGCCCTCACTGCTGCTGTTCCCGTCACGTCTCACCAGCATCACTGACGCTGCCAACCCTTCATGCACCTCTGCAGCCCTTGCCAAGTAGCCCACGTGCTTCTGTTCCTCGGTGATGGGCACCTGACCTGCTTTCTCTTGCTCAGTACCCTCTCCGCCTACTCTAATCTCTTGCCACTTTGTCGCTGCCACCTTAGTCTCCCCACTGGCCTCTTGCTTATGTCCTATTGCTTCTCCCCACTGTCCCATAGAATTCCATCTTTATCTGGCCCTTCAAACCATGGGGCGCTTTCCAATTAGTCATGTCATGTCAAGTCATGTCAAACACACTTCAAGTAACAGGAAGAGCAACCATGGACATTTGCTGGATGTTTTCCCAGAAGCAGACATTGTGTTGTTTCTTTACATCTTTAATCACTTTAATTCTTAATGCAACCCTAAGAAATAAATAGAATTATTGTGATTTGATAGAGCACTGAGTGCTGGAAAGGCAAACTGATTGGCCTCAGCCCACACAGCTGGTGAGAGTGACAGCTGCGTCTTAACGCCCCCCTGGTGGGTTCCAAAGCCAGCACTCCATCTTCATCCTGCTTCCCAGCTCTGGTTGTTGTTTCCATGTAAGCCCAGAGGCTCCAGTTTTCTCTAAAGCAGAAGACTCTGCAGGTTACCTCTGGGCTCAGAAATGTGTTGGAAGTCTGACGAGCCCACGAGGTTGGCTTTATATCACAAGGTTTGAAAGTTTGCTAAAAGCTGGTGGGGGTCAGCAGTGATCTCCTTTTGGGGCAGGGTCTTATATGTATCAGAGCAGCTCCCTTCCTGTGATCTACTGAGAATAAGTCACTGATGTAAAAGTTTGTTAATAAAAAAATGAACTAAAAAAATCAAAACAAAATAAGGAAACAAAAGTAGATGGGAAAGAGATGATTCTCAAATCAGAATTGTCAGGAAGGAACCAAGGGCCCAAATCTAGTGTTTGCACACTCAGATTCCTAAATGGGAGGAATGGCAGTGCTTCTAGAATCCAACCAGAGTGTATCCCAGCACCTGGTACTGTCTGAGCAACCTGGCACCCGTTTGGAAACTCGGCGATTTGCACAACTCTGTCCCTTCTCCCCCGAGGGTGGTCTTCAGGAGAACCTGTTCGCCTGGCCTTAGCCATGGGCGCTGTGGTACTGGGCCATCATCAGCCTGAGCGCAGTCTCTAAGCAGAGGATAAAGCTTCTGTTCACCTTCCCACTTTTCTTTCCTACTCTCCCTTCTCAAGCCAGTGGTTGCTTTGGCAGGTGGGAGAAAGCGAGGGGTAGATGTGAGGCATGGAGAATCCTACCCATCCTTGAACACTGTCTGGACCCTGAAAAGTAGCCACACAGTTTCTCCATCACAAGCATAACCCTGAGCAGAACAACCCAGCCCCACTTCTGGGCCAATACCTGCAATACTGGCGGCAGCAGCAGCGGCAGCGGCACCATTTCTATCCAGTCACCCCACCTCCACCACTGTGCCTCAAAACCAAAAGACATGCCTGCACTGAACTTCGCTAGTGTGATGCCATGAGAAAGGAACACAGTCTCAAAGAGACTTGGCTGTTTCCCGCTCACTTCCCTGCAAGGGCCTTCAGAGAAATGATTACCTGGCATTGCCAGAGAGTAATCCACTGTGTCTGTAACAGAATGGAAAAGCTGGGATTGCGATGCTTTCTTCAGCTGGTAAAGGAAGCCGCTCAGGGCCATGAGGTTCAGTTTATCTGTAGCATCTTCAAAGAGCCTGGATGCAAAGGGAGGAGATCTGTTATTTGGAAACAATTCAGCCAGGTCTTTATGGCGAGTGATTATGGTAATTTTGTTGGTGTAATTACTAACATGCTGTGTAAACACTGTAGACAAATGTACGGTATTATTATATCTGTTATTGCTGTGCACAAGTCTGCACTAACTGTGAGACTTCAATCCAAGGGTCAAAGCATATTTTAGTTTCCTCATGGTGTGGCTCAGCCATGGGTGGTGCCCTTAGGTAGGGCAAGAAGGTGAAAGACAGCAAAACACTCCCAGAATCTGAGTGACTGGGAACAGGATCTTCAGACTTCGCTGCCATTTTACACCCAGATATTGGTGCCAAGGAAGATACAAAAGCACTTAAAACCACATCCTATGAGCCCCAAATGTGAGACTGCCATTACACACCCAGAGCCCTCGATGTTATGGGTGTTCAAGCGTCTGCTGGAAGAATGAATGTTCCTGGGGCTGGGAACGTAGCTTAGTAGTAAATCAAGTGTTTAGTGTGCTCAAGGCTCTGGTTTTAACCCCCAGCACTGAGAAAACCTTGTTGTAGATTCTTTTTGCTTTTTCACCCCTCTGGCACAGGGCATTTCCAACATAAGAATTGGAGAAGAGGCGGGGATCACAGTAACAGGGATGAGGGGTGCCAAGATCAAATATTAGTTTCATATGGAGGTGATAATCCCACATGCTGCTCTCTGAGCCTGCTGCAGCAGCAGGGGCCAGAGCCCGGTGAGATACCATGAGGTTAAGGAGTGTCTCCACTAGAAACTGAATCCTGAGCCTTTCTGAAGCTGTAAAATGAGAAACACTAAGGTCCAAGATGGGAAGGAGATTAAGCATCTATCAATTATCAAGACCAACACATTATTCTTCCTATTTTTGTAATTCCAATTTTGACACCATTTGGCTTCTAGGTCCTATTAACGGTCTCTTTAAAAATAATAGTGGATTATGCCACCTGATACCTTGATGTCACTTCCCAGATTCCAAAACAGTTGCACGGCTAACCTGGTGGATAAACAGGAAAAAGGGACCATTGGATAGATGGTTGCACGTGCATACTGTATGACTTAGTGGAGAAACAGTATCTCAGAAGACTTGTGTCTATAGATGTGACCTTACAGCTGGTCAATGTCGAAGCCAGAGCATGAGGTCAGGGCTGTCCAAGCCCCAGCCGAGGGACCCCTATGCCTGCTTCCTGCCTGTCCTTAGTATACATTTCACGGTATCACTGCTGGGAAGCTGGGGACATAATGGCCACATGCTGAAAAGTTGGGTGAGGTGGCACCATGTGTAACTAGTGATGGAAGCACTTTCAGCATCAAAAAGTCTCACCAAACAATGGGGCAAGTGTTGATTTCCCCTCCTAACCTTGATGTGCTTGTTTGGGTATCAGTAAATTACATATATTCCTGGGTGCTGGATTTTGTAAATGAAATCATAAAAATAATGGATATTCACTATCTGCAAAGCTCTGCTCTGGAAACTGTAAAAGTACTTACTGATTTAACACACAACTGCTTGTGAAAGAGATACCTAAAAAACAACCTTATTTTACCAACAAGGAAAATGGGAACTAGAGAGGGGATGTTGTCCAGGAGACAATGTAGAGCTTTACTTGCAGGTAACTGGCCCAAGACTTAGGCTCTAGACAACAGCTCACTCTAAGGACAGAGCATGGTGGTTGGGAGAGGTGTGTTTTAAAAAGATCAAAAGGCTAACAAATCATGTTGTCTCTGAGCTGATTCTGAGACTAAACAGAAGGAGTGGGTGCTACCAACAGGCAATTGCTGTGGGGGTGATTCTCCCCCCGGCAAGAATCCTTGGGGATGTGGTGGGCTCAGGCACATACCTGTCGGCCTGGGTGGAGAGGCTCAGCACCACCTTGGCAGCGCTGCTCCCACTCATGAGGCTGCCGCCACGGAAGTCAGAGGCCCGGCCCCGGCTCCCTTCCCGGACGAGCTCTGGGATGGACAGAGGCTGGACCACAGGGGCTGCGCTCAGGGAGGGCCCCTGCTCCACGCTTGGCTCCTGGGAGGAGCCCTCACACTCCAGGTCCCCAAGGATCCCACAAGCCCCGGATGCCTTCTGGGGCTGGCTGATGGCCAGAGGAGGCTGTGAGGCACCATCACTGAAGTGGGTGTGCTCCAAGGTGCCCACATACTCACATACCCTGGAAAGAGTCAGACAAGCAGCCTTCAGTGCTTTGGCTCAGCCTGGCCGTTCCATCCCTACTGTGAGATGCAAAGGCACTTGGACCAGCTCTGTAAGTCATGCCCTTTTCCTTTTCTCACAGCCCTTCCATCCTTCCCTCCCATCTGTGTGTGTGTGTGTGTGTGTGTGTGTGTGTGTGTGTGTGTGTGCATGTGTACCATACAGCCTTGCCCTGCCTAGGAATGCTTCAGATTCTCTCACCTATCACATTATGGGAGAAAGGTGAAAGAGTCCAGTTTATCCAATGCCATCCTGCTCAACTTACTGGTCTATCTGGACCCTGGCTATTTGGGCCCGTTTCCCCAAAGGGCCCTCTTTCCCTCTAGATATTGCTCTGATTAGGGGCCAGAAGCATCTCCTTCCTATGGAGCCCTATAAGGAGCACATGATGCCACAGTGGGCTCTGCCCGGCCAGGCCCTGCCTGGTCCTGACAGCTGTCCTGTGCTTGGGTGGGATAGAAGGTTGGCGTGGTCCCCTAACAGCAGACACAGGGAAGAGTCACAATGTGTGGTGCAACTTCCAACTCCCGAAGTGTCTGTTCCCATGGAACCTGGGACTAGAATGTTTCATAAGAGGTCTTCCATCACCACAGGAAAATCAATTACTAGTGAAGACATCCAGAAAAATCCACTTGGATGCTCTATAATCAAGGATTGTCCTGATGGTGTCCACATCGCTCCGGGGCCATCCGGGCAGCCGGTTCCCAGCCTCTATATTGAAACCCACTTTGCTCCAGGCTGATTCATCCTGGTCTCTCATATGCTCCTCTCACGCTGGTGATTTTACAGCCCTTGAGCATTCTTCATCTTTCGTGGAAATTCAACCAACACTCATGGCTGCATTTGCTTTGGTGACGTCAGAGCGACCCCAGATCTTGCTGGTGTTCCTGCCACAGCTGTACCACAGCTGACCGGTTGGAGGGGTGCACTTGATCTGGGCCCTCAGGGCTGTGCTTGGGGGGCAGGGTAAGGCACAGCCTGCTCTGTGAATGGCACTCCTTCCCTTGTACCCCCATGGCAGGGCCCGGGGAGGAATACGTTCTGCCTTAGTCACAGGAAGATTTGGACTCCAGAATCTTGCTGTTTTCAGCTCACAGGCACTAGGTAGCTCACTGGCAGTTTCTTTTCACTTTATGTTACAAAGCTTAGAGCCAAAGTTTTGACTGGTTTTTGCCATAGAATTATTACTTTTGGTTTTGTTTAGTTAAAATAGCATCTTTAACTAGGTATTTTATGTAACCAGGCATGTTACTCTGAATCATTCTTTAAATATAGGGGACATTGACAAACGTACAGCACAGTTATCTTGCTGACACATGGCCAGCTTTTAGGTTTCTCAGTGTTTCCTTAGGCAGTTTTCGTCCAACCACTATGTAAGAAACCAGTTTTTTTTTTGGTCCTTGCTACAACTCATCTGTCTCTTGTGACAATATCAACAGATAAATCACAATTCCTTAAGTCTGACTCTGCTACTCTGTTCTCCAAAACATATCCAGCGAGCCTTCATTCCCTCCTTCCTCTCCTTTGCTCTCTCACTAGAAGTAGACTCAAACTCTGGGAAAACTCAGCATCTTGGAAAGTGCCAGAGACCCGCAGTCTGCCCGCTCCACCGCCCCCACACTTCCCAGGCAGGGTCAGTGCTGCCAGGGGTGGCGATCCCATCATGCACCTGAACACGTGTGGCCAGCAGTCCGGGTTGTGGCTTCCCATCTCCAGGCCCACGCTGAGGATGGCATCCATGCACAAGACGTGGGCCGTGTGCAGCCACACCCCCTGCAGCTTCCCCATCTGCTCCAGTTTCTGCTCCACTTTTAGTTTCACTGTGTCAGAAAGACATTTACTAAAATAACGCTCTGAGCAAGGGAGACAGAAAGGGAGAGAGACAGGATGAGAACGACAGAATGTGCTGTCATGCAAGGATGAACAGGGAACAACGGACTTCCTTGGCAGCAAGCACCTCTTTGGTAGGGCCTCAGGTTTCATCATGCAAACTACCCAACAAGCAGGCCACACACACAGGTAGCCCCAGGTCTGTGGCTCTGAAGTCAGATGGATCCCAAGCTGATAGGTGCACTTCCCCTCAGTCCACACTTGGCCTCTGGGTCAGGTGTGGCAGGATGGATGGGCTTGGGGGACTAACTTCAGCTCACCCCGCTGAGCTCAGACCCTCCACTTCCCCTGCGCACTCTGCCTGGCGATGGAGAGGAATTCCCAGCAGTCTGTATGTTCTCTCCAAGATGGCTTACGCTATGCTTTTATTATGATGGTCACCCCTAAAGCTATGGGAGCGCCAAGGTGATGTCTTTATAGCTGAAAACTGTATCATTCCCCCCTGAGCTTACGTTTCTTTTTGTGAGCTTCAAACAATATTTTCTTAAAATTATTATTACTGATAACTTAACAAGAAGAGATGCAGACACTTGGAGATGTTGTCTTAGAATGGTAATTATGCGACACGTGAGGCAAGGCCAAATGACAGTGTCCTCCTTGAATAAAGGTTTCAAGTCACTGGAGGTGAGTCACAATTCATAACTGAGAAATACAATGTGCTAACTTCAAAGGATTCTGAATCAGACTCCTATCGAATAAGACAAAGTGATTTTTAGCAAAACATACTTTGTCTCATGAATCCATACTAACTGTACTTGTTTACAATTACAGTATTTTACTTTTGGGCTTCTCTGTGTGTGTGGTTTGCATTGCTATTGTTGTTGTTGTTTCTGTGGTGCTGGGGTTTGAACCCAGGGCCTTGTGCACGCTAGGCAAGTGCTCTAGCACTGAGCTATGTCCCAATCTCCAGTCTTGTGGGTTTCTAAAGAACTATAAATTTAAGAATTTTAGTGTAGCTCATGTTGTTCAATGCTTAAGTGAAATTTTGCTTTCCTTTTTTTGGTTAATACTGGGGATCTGTAAGAATTTCTTTGCTTTCAAGTGGATCTTTAAATATTATTTAAGCTGGAGGAACACTGCCCTAAATTGTTTTTCTTCACTAAACATACACAGCTGTTTCTGCAATCACTTTTACCCATCTAGTAGGTGACACTGGCGTAATTTGGACCAAGTTTGCCTTTTTCTCTTTGTTACCTGCCTTTCAGCTTCCACTGCTATTGGGAAGATCATTCTCTTCCCTCTGCATAGGTGATCACTAGCCTCATTGACTCACCAATTTCAACAAGTTAAAAATCAACACTTTCTGTGCTGAATACGCTAACCCATGCCTGTACTCCCAGCACTCAAGGGGCAGAGGTAGGAGAATTGGGAGTACAGTACTGGACTACATAGTGAGACCCATCTCAAAAAACAAAACAAGAACAAACATTTTCCTGAGTCCGTAAAACACACGCTCCCCTCTGAGAAGAGCAAAGCCTTCCTGAGGCCCTTCTCTCAATTCTCCCATCTGTTTGATTTTCCCTTTCAGAAAACTGGTCTGACTGCCTTCCCAGCTATAAACTGGGGGACCCTTCCAATGCACACTGCCACGAAATGCAAGACCCAGTGGCCAGATGCTGGCTCAGCTGGGTGGCCACAGACTCCAGTCAGCAGCCAATTGCACTTTCCTCATCGCTAGGGAGGGGTCAGAGGGACCAACCCTGAGCATATATTTCCCTCATCTCCAAAGACCCAGGCTTGTGGCTCAGCGGTGTACACTGACTGTGGATCACACAGAACAGGGATGGGTGTTGCCTGGCAGGTGAGTACACATCATGCCCCAGGCCCCAGGTGGCTGCTGGCCCCTCAGCTGTTACCTTGTGCTATGGCATCACTGGGTTCTTGGACTTCCCTTTCCTCTTTCTCTTCCTGGACGCAGGAGGCAGCCGCCATCTGAGCAAGGGCTGAGGCGCAGTTAGCAGCAACCCCTTTAGAGGAAACAGACAGCTACCCCTTAACTGAGCAGATTCTCCAGCGCTTCACCTAGCAGATCCCTTCCACAAGACCTGCTTCCCAGGGAGCCTGCAGGGACCCCCTCCTTGCCAGTACCTAGCGCACAGCTCAGTCTGGCAGCTTTCCGCAGCCCGTCCAGGCTCATGCAAATGGCATCGCGCTCCTTTTGGTTCTGTTCTTTGATGCCCTCAGCTCCCAGGATGAATGCCAGCCCTTTGGAGCTCCCGGCCATGCGGCCAGTCAGGGGGGTTGACAGAGTATCAATCAGGTTCTTCCAGCAACCGACCAGAATATAGCGAGCAAACGCCACACCTAGGACACATAGGTGCATGATTACTTTCCAGGGACAGGAACAACCTGGCAAAGGATGGCCTGGGGTTCTCCAGCTATCAGATTAGCATGCAGTTCTGCAGCAAGAAATGCAATTTAATTGATTCTTGGTCATAGTTCACTTTGTGCTTATGAATAACAAATGCTACATCATCATCAGCTAGATGACGCCAGATAACTTCCATCAGTTACTGTTAGAACCAAGACAAAGTCTTCATTCATTGATGTCACCACATTGTAACAACATTGCTGGTAACACACACCATGAAAACAACACCCATAAACTTAAGACCCAAGTCCTTACCTGCCACTGTGGAGTCATCAACTATCCTGCTCTGGGTAAAAGGTGACTCTGTAGAAGCTGAGGCCATCAGCTGGCCACCAATTGCACTGCTCTCTAAGCCGTCAATATCTGTCAAGGAAAAACAACAAGGTTTTTCTCGAGTACAATACTCTAGTCTAACAAATGCCGCTCTAATGCCCAATTTTCCACAAGTGTCCAGGGTATCTATTATGTACCAGGTCTGTAGCAACTTTTTCAGAGTATTATGAATTGTGTTTTATTCAGTCAGTCCATTTTCCTTTCACTGTCAAAGCAGTCTTCTGATATGCCCCTGTATATTTTCTATTTGGAAAAAATAAAGCTAAATTCTGCCATCTCTATTGTTAGGAAATCTATTCATTTAAAATCATTTTGATCTCTGGATTCTTCTTTTTTATTCATAACCATGGCATTATTTCCAAATTTTATATGGCAGGTTATCCTAAAATGAGTCCTTTGAGGGCTTCCTCATTAGAATTAAAAAAAAAGAACAGACCTCTGTAGTCAGATAATCATTTACTCTAATAGCCGAGTACAATGATAGTACATTGATAAGAATACCTTACGTTCTCAAATTGTTTTCTCTTTTATTTCTTTAAGGTACTGGGAATCGAACTCAGGACCTTGTGCTTGCCAGGCAGGCACTTATGCCACTGAGCTATCTACCCAGTCCCCTCAAATTGTTTTCATTTTTTTTTTTCATTTGATCTTCTCCACAATTCAAAGCAGGCAGGCAGGGTTGGCACCACTTTTCCCATTTCATATGAGAAGAAAACACTGGAAGAAGGTAGACGGCTTAAAACCATATGGCTGGCAAAGAATTAGACCAGTGTCCACGTCTTCCCAAATGGTGCTCACTACAGTTTTCTCAGCTACCTTATTTCTGTATTTACCCTGGAACAAACCCTCCTCGACGGAATTAGCTCAACAAACCACCACTCACCGTGGAGGCAGGAAGGACCCGGTGAGTGGCCCGGGGTTGAAAATGCTCACTTCTATCTTGGGTCCTACTTAAGTAGCCTCACAGCCTTGAACCTGGGACAGATGCTCCATTCTCTGGGTGCTGACATCCTTGGTGTAAAGGAAGTGACCGCTGCAGCAGCGGTGATGGAGGTGAAGCGTGCGTGCTTAGGCCCGGCAGAAGCGAGTGCAGCCCAGGGCGAGGATGCGGAGGAGAGGAGGATAAGTTACTCTGAGCTTAGGGCTTTAGCCTTGACACACTAGGGTGATACTTCTTTGCAGAGTGTTTAAAATTGGGTTCACTTCACCTTTGATTCTTACAAAAACCTTAAGAAGCTTGGAGATTTCTGGGTAGCATATTAAAAGACCAAAAAAAAAAAAAGGTGGGGGAAGAAATCTATATGATTCTTAAAATGGAAACAGCTCAGTTTCTCTAAAATTAATCTGACCAACGGTCAAGGGGCTGCTTATTGTCATTCACCAGAAATTGTCATCATTCTGTTATGTTTCCTGTGTGCTAGGTAAAGGAGTAATGAATTCAAGTATTACAAAATTTATCTGGACGCTACAGATTGCACTGTTCTATAGCACATCTTCCACAGCACCAGGGGTGGTCAGAGTTTGTACAGCCTTGGTGACCAGATTACTGGCATGGTTTCTTGTACAAAATAAAAAGATCAGATAGCAGTTTTGAAACCCTCGGCTAACTGTTGCTCATATTTGCTTGTGTCATGTCATATCTGGCATCTGCTGCAAAGATTAACAAAACCTTACTGGGTCAAATGCTTGTGACAAGGTTATTTTTCTATCATTGATTTAGAGTTCAATAACTTTCCCATGGACACAGTCATGGAGCTCATTGCTCCATTCTAAAAGAGATGTCCGATTAACAGTGGTGACTGATAAGTGTGACTATGTGGGTAGTCGGTTATTCACTTCACATCACAGAACGGCCCCTTTCACTAAGCTTCAGGTAAGGACTTTATAAAGACTGTGTTTGGCAAAACCTATGGCATTTAACAATTAATAAATTAAAGCTGGTATGCTGAAGATCCAAATTCCAAGGCACAAACAAGCTCTGGAGAGCACTGTCCCTTCCCAGGGAGGGAGTTGGTAAAAACAGATGGAAAACAAGCATTACTTATCAGTGAATGAAGTAAATGGCCCCTGCATATATTAATTATTATTTTCCAGGTAGTTACCAGTGCTACACGATTAACAAAGTAAAACCGGCACCTTTGGTGACCCTGATCCCCAAGGCTTGGGACCCACCCTCGCTCCCCCACTTTCATCCTTGTTTTGGAAGCGAAACTCCAAATGCCAGACAATGTCCAGGACCCTGCCCTGGGAGGACAGATCTCACTGTATGCCTTGACTTCCTGCCACTTCCTCAGTAGTGCCCCACCCCACCAATTCCACCTGCAGGTAGTCAACTTTCACCTTTATAAGCATCCCCAGAAAACAACCACAGGCACCTGATCCACCCTTTGGCCAATCCAGTCTTGTCCATCCCAGACCTGCTTCTACCCGGTGCAGAGCTACAAGCTGTGTGAGGATATGCAGGGCCTGGTTCTCTACATCCTACTAGTAGAGCCGTGAAGATCAAAAGCCAGTCTGGAAACCCAGAACCAGTACAGAACAAGCCTAAAGATCTAACTTAATAAAGCTTCTGATGATTAAACGAAACTTTTGAGCACTCCCAGACCTTTCAGTGACATCCTGGCTAAGCCATGAAAAACCAAGAAAATCTGCCCCTCAAAGCCAATGCCCAAACTTCCGCTGCTCTCTACTTTCATGTGAAATTTCCTTCCCTCTCTCCCTCTCCCTCTCTCTCTCTCTGTCACCCCCTCTCTCTTCTTCTCTCTTTCTCTCTCTCTCTCTCAGATGGAGTCTTGTTACATAGTCCAAACTGGCCTTGAACTTACTAAGTAGCCCAGGCTGGCCTTGAACTTGAAGTAGTCCTCCTACTTCAGCCTCCTGCGTGCCTGGCCTCACTGTGAAATTCCTGATAGTTCAGCAGGATATTAAAAGCTCTGAACACTGACTCCAAAGACACTGGCAGGTGAGTGTGTGGTCCCATTTGTAAACTCTGGTACAGATGGGAAGAGAGGAGTTGATATGGACAGGAAATAAATTTACAGTGGGTCATTTCACATGACTGGTCAAACCCCAGGGGCAGTGAATGATCAGCTCCTCTACTAGGAGAGCTTCAGCTATTACTGCAGGCCCTGTGCCCAGGAGGTGCTGCCTATCTGCAGAAGAGGGGCCTACAGCCCAACACCACAGATGAGGTGCTAAGTCAGTGCTTGTGTGGTAAGACACAGTGAGCCTCACTCACTCCCCATGGATAAAGCACAGAAAACTGGTGAGGTGCACTCTGGAGCTGTGAACCACACCCAGAGAAGCTCTGTGGGTGCTGTGTCAAAGTCCGTATGAAACACCATCGTGCATCTGAAAGAGGCCTTGAAGGGTGAGCTTTCCCATCCCACTGAGAGCCGCATGGCCTGGAATGGGCACTGACCCGTCAGCATGGTGATGAGTGGCAGACTGTTGTCCTCCGGGCTGCCCCAGTAGCCAGCTTCGCCCAGCATGTTTCTGTCCAGCACCTGATGGTACAGCTCCTCGATCCAGGCCTGGGAGAAGACCACCAGCACTCCGCTGGTCTGAACCTGCTTCATGAACTCCTTCTGCAGAAAGAGCACGTTAACAGGGGACCGAGAACGAACCTCTGCAAAAAGGCAGCTCCCAGGTTGTCCCTTCCCATTGTGCCTTGCACGAGACTCAGGGAGCTTTTATGGGGCTGAGGCTGGCAAGGAGGAGCCAAAGATGAGGGTCCCCGAACTTCACACAGCTCCTATTTCTGCAAGATGCCTGCAACAGCCCCCATAGAAGGACCAGGGGTGCTGCATTGGCCCCCCCCCTCGGTGGAGGATTAGACAGCGCGCATCTGCCTCAAAGCAGCTTCCCGTCCGCCCGGCAGCAGAGATGGCAGATGGCGCGTGCCTGAGGAGTGCACACCTCGAGAGACACCTGACTTACAACGCAGTCACTCACCCTTGCAAATCCGTAATTTATTAAACAAACAAATGACAAACTATTCCCCTCTGTGGATCCAGAGATTCAGGCTCATGACCTAGTCCTAGGGGACATCACAGTATTTCTGCGTCCTGCTCAGTCCAGGGACCCAACCCCAGCGTCCCCAACACCATTCTCCACAGCTATCAGGCGAACTCTGTTACTGACAGTCAGTGAGCCTAGTTCTGGCTCATGAGTAGGACTGGGGACCTTCTGGGATGCAGTGAAGAGTTTTGTAACAATACCTCATTTTCAGCAAAGTCTCGCACATCTGATCTTAATGTGGTAATGACGTGTTTTTTAAATATGCTTTATGGACACGAATTTAATGATGCCACTGGGTGAAAGGATGGAATGTAAGCAAGTGCTCAGGGTCCTTCCCTGTCAGGAGCTCCCCCATCAAGGGGGGGCGGTCTCTGTAGCTCACATCTGTGCACATCTGTGCTCTCACAATACTGTCTCTTCAGCCCTCCAGAGCCGCACAGGTGTGGAACAGAGCACAACCTGCCATGCTCTCCAGGCCCCGCCCCTTGGCTGTGCAGGCAGAAAGCTCGCAGGTATCCTCAGGTGGTAGCAGGCAGGGGCCACACACTCACCAGCATGCCGGGCGCCAGGGTTGGCCGCTTCCTGTAGTAGTCACCGTGTGACAGCTTCAGGTTGAGCAGCAGGGCGCAGTGCGCAGCCATGTATAGGCTGTCCGCATTCATCAGCATCTGGAAGCTCAGGCTGCTGCCGCCGTCAAAGCCAGGCAAGTGCATCATGCCTGGGGGAGAAACCCAGAGACCCGGCTGCAAGTGGTGCACACCGCATGACCCCACCCATGCTAGCGACGCAAACCGTCCCGTGGGACCCTCCCGTGCAGCCACAGCAGTCAGCGCTGGAGGCTGATGGGCCAGTGCACCCGAGCACGCGGCACCTGCAGCGCATGTGCCTGCGCCTGGTTTGTGATCTGCTGTTCAGCAGCCAGGACTGTGGGATTCAGTTAAGCTCTCTTTCATTTTGCTTTTCTATAGAAAGGGGGAACAACTGACGGAGTTCCGGCCTCTCCCAGTGGCTTCCTGTGAAGGCACCAAGACCCCCGGCCTCTGTGTCCACAGGACCTGCCTCAGGACTCTGCCTCATTTCTGCCACTCCCAAATGTTCTCCCTGAGCTCCCAGAAGAAGCTCTCTGCTCCTTCACTCTTCAGCTCTCTGGTGGGGCTTTTCAGAGACTTTCCTTTCGATCCCATCTACCCAGCACGCCCAGCCCCACCGCACTTTGTTCTCCGCTGCATTTTCAGACAGCCTCAATGGCATTTATCGTACACAGCACGATACGAATACACATTCAGAGTCTGCCATCACCACTGATATGCAAGGTCCGTGAGAGCACAGGACTGCTACTTTTGTTCCTCACAGAATTCCCCAGTGCCTAGAGCAGTATCTGTCACACAGCAGATCCTTAAAACGCATTTGTTAAATGACCGAATGAGTGAGTGAGCTTGCCGTGAGAACTAGACCCACTCACGCACTGCTGAGGGGCTTACAGCAGTTACTCTCTGTGGGTTTTTTGTTTTGTATTTGAGATAGGGTCTTATTGGAGAACAACATGAGGCAGCACTGATCAGGCTTTACAGTTAGCTCACTGGGCTGGGCATAGTGGTGCACACTTATAATCCCAGCACTCAGGAGGTTGAGGCAGGAAGATAGCTGCAAATTCGAGGCCAGCCTGGGTTATGTAGTGAGTTTAAGGCAGGTCTCAACTACATAGCAAGACTCTTGTCTCAAAAAAAAAACCCAAAAAACAAAAAAATCAACTAATTTGCTTTACATATTTACTTATGAGTCTGTCCCAAGCCTAGGCCACTTGCTCAAAGAGCAGCAGCTGATGTGCAGAAAGTATAACTCTCCATGCCAATGGTCGCCATGGAGACCTGTATAGCTCAGTGACAGTGTGACACCTGGGCAAGGTAAAGCCATAGCTGAGGACATCAGGCTCTCATTCCAATTCTTCAAACAAGACTGCAGCTGCAGGCCTTGGCCCACTGCAATAACTGCCAAACCCACAGACAAGACAGTTCTCTTAACTGGCAAAATGTACTGCTTGGAGAAGTCTTTGACCTAATTTCACAAGGTCCTGCCCGTTTCCCCATGGTTACCTGAGCTATCCGTTTCCTTTGTTTGAAAACCCAGTAAATATGGCTGATCCCAGAGAAACCTTTGTCACAGCTCCCAGAGAGTTCATGCTGTGTTGGACCCCAAAACTTCATATTCCTGGTCTCATTTATTTAATCCCTCATAGTCCACTTATCATAGCAGACCGGGAAGCCTGAGCAGCTCCAGACAGGATCTCACTACGTACTTTAAGCTGTTTTTGAACTGACTATGCAGCCTAGATTAGTCTCGAACTCATGGTGATTCTTCTGCCTCAGCCTCCCCAGCAATGGGGATACAGGTGTGTGTCACCACACCCAGTTTCATGTGAAATCACTCTTAATGCAGTGACTCTTAAATACAAAATTTTCAAAGAGAAGAACATTTCTCCGAAGTAAAGCATAATTACTATATGACCCAGCAATTCAACTCCTAGTTATATTCCTAAAAGAAATGAAAACAGGTATTTGAGCAGATACCTGTATGTCAATGACCACTGCAGCATTAGTCAAAACAGTCAAACATAGGAACAACCCTCAAGTTTGGACAAGTGGATAACCAAATGTGGTGTATGCATAAAATGGAATATTTTTTGGCCATAAAAAAGAGTGAGAGTTCTGATACAAAAGGCATTGAAAACACATGCTAAGTACCATGAGCCAGGGATAAAATGACAAATATTTATTGTCCAACTATATGAAGTGCCTAGAATAAATTCAAAGTCAGAAAATAGATTAGAGGCTACCAGGGATGGGGGCAAGCACAGCTTAGGATGATGAAAAACTGAAAACAGTGGTGCTGTTGTATGATATTGTGAGTATAATTAATGTCACTAAGTTATACACTTGAGCACTTGAGACGGATCTTGCTGGAGAACATGGTGAGTTATGCATTCGATTAATGTTAACTTTTATGTGATGTACATTTTACCACATTAAAGCAAATAATAGTGTAACATGTCAACAGCCATCTCGTTGTGCAGTTTATTTTTTTTCATTGTGCACTTTAATGGGTAAATGTATGTGAATTTTATTGTAATAAAGTTATTTTTGAAAAATCAAGAAAATGAAGAGGGTCAAAAAAATATAATAGCTATTGACTTTCGCCCCACTCTTCTTTAAAAAAAATATCGAATACTGTTTTATAGTAGCTAGAATTCTCATTTTGAAAACACTTTGGGCATTATACAAATTAACTGAAAAAACAAACAAGGAAATGACCACAGCTGGGCTCATCCAGCTAGAATGTGGTGCCTTTGTCCACTTCCAGAGAGCGTAGGTGACACACAGGCTCTGGGCCGGCTCCTCTGGGGCCGGTATTGTACTGGTGCAGAGCTCATTTCTCCCTATAAAGCTCCAAGGTTGAGTTTGGTGATATGGGTGAAAGATCCCATCCTAAACACGTGTGTGAGAATTATACGCAACACACGTTCCTCAAGCTACACAGAGAAGTCTCATTTCATCAAAACTATGCCTCTGACGTGAAATATCAATATTTGCCAGAGTTAACAGCCAAGTAAGTAGAAACACACACTTGCAACTGGGATGCTCCAGAAGATGTGGCCCAGAGGAAGCTTTTAACTCAAGACACTTTCTGTATTTGACAGGACTATCGACATCCTCTTGGACAAGCTGAGGTGCAGCCAGCTCCACCTTGCTTTCCAGAGCATTGCTGGGCTCTGCAGCTGCCTTCTGAGAGCTTGCTCTGTGGTCATGGGAGGAGGGTGAAACTGAGAGTGGGATCTGAGAACTACACCCTGGGCCAGACTCAAGAGTGTGTCGTGGCCCAGATGGCCCGTGGGGACCCCAAGCATTCTGCAGGTCCTGTGGGCATTGGTCCCAGTTCTCTGCAGACACAGATGCCTGAAATTCCTTCTCTTTCCAAGGTAAAGAGGAGAACAGCATGCAGGGCTAAGCATTTAACTACCTTGGATCATAGGTGAAAGGCAGATTTGAGTCAATGAATAAGGAGGAAGGAAAGATGCTGTAAATGGCTTTGATCCTGGACATTAGCGATGATGGCTTTACAAATTTTGAAACCAACTATTTATCGTGGAGTCTGCTTTGGAAATCTGAGCACATGATCAGATGCTGAAAGTGAAAAAGGCAGCCAGCATGTCTGTTGACATGGAGACCCAGTCATGAGCTCCAAAGGCTCAGCTAGCAGATACACCCCGTTCTGAAATGACCTGCCGGACTTGCGGGGGCCATCTGTCCGTACTTGCAGGTTAATTTCTCTGATTACGAGCAGGTAAATCTGAGATGAAGATAACCTGAGGGGTACTTTATTCACGTAAGGAAAAAACCATTTTTGTGCTATACCAAGTAGGGCTCACCAGCAATAGTAGTAGTAGAGGAATCAACAGTAGTCGTAGTTTGTTTGAAGTCTATTGCCTAGAGCCAGTCTCTCTTCATCTATCGCTTCATATGATTCTGTCCCAGCTTTGTTCACAGCAAGGAAAGTACCTTAGGAATGTTAAGCAACTTGGCTAAAGTTACCCAGCTAGAAATCGGCAAAGTTCCTCTAACCCCAGGCTTTCTGCACTAAGCTATGCTCTACTCGCTTCTAATTCCAGTCACGTGTTCCCCTCTGATAGTCTATTTTCTGTGCATTCTTCTGATTGGTTTCATTGAAGTTTTATCCCCGTGGCAAATGAAGACACTCTGGCCTTGAATACATTCTGGCTCTAGTACCTGTATTTCCCAGGTTTCAGTAGGTGAATTTCATTCGCTGTAATGAAGACATTCTTTATGATCAGGAACAGGAGGATGGGTCCCCAGCTCCCCAGCTGGGAAACACCAGATAAAGGACTTCTAAATGTCTCTCTCATGTCAAGATAATATTTATTTTTCAGTCAACATTAAAGATTTGATTTAAAACATTTAGCAGTATTACGGAGTGTGAGAACAATCATCCTGCTTTTCCCAAGTCTCGATTATACCTCTCCCAGCAAGACTCACTCGCTTGTGTGGATGGAATCATCACAACACGGATCATGGGCCATGACGAATGTATCACACAGTGATGGGATGTTTTCCAGCACTATGTCGTGGACGTCTCTTTATATTAGCGCTCACAGATCTGCCTTACTCTTTTTCACGTCTGCATGTGACACAGCGAGGATGCACTGTGATCCATACAATGCTCTAGCACATCAGTGGACATTATGTTGTTTCAACTTTGAAAAAAAGCTGAAGTGACAGAATTACTTTTAGCAGTTCTGCATGTGTATTTGTGGAATAAATTCTTGAAAGCAGAGTGTGTATATATACATCGAATTTGACAGATGCAGCCAAGGTATGTTCCAGATAGTATCATGCATACTATTTTTCCTCCTGCCAACTGTGCACAAGGGTATTCTTACTCTCAGCGGCACTGCCTGGGCATGATTAACTTTCTAAATGTTCACTATAAAAGTATGCGACTTTCCTTAGCAAGGCATTTCTTTACAGAAGTTTTTAGTTCTAGTTTTTACATAGTATTATTGCTTTCTTTCCTGAAAAATGCATGAGAAATTGGTTTTAAAAATCTGGCAAAATTTCCCCAGAGAGAAATGAATTATAATCAAACTTTTCTGAGATTAGTGTTAACATTTTAACACTAATTTTGAGTCTTTCTTTTAAAAACGATATTCTGAGCATTTTCCATAGCATTCATTAGTATGCACAAGCATCATGTTAAATGGTTATAAAAATGCCAGTGGAGGTCCTATGGCTCATGTAATGGGGTTTTACTTCTTTCTAATGTGTTTGTTGTTAAGCAGTGCTGCTGAATATGTTTCTACATATGTATCTCTGTCTGAGATTCTGTTCTCTTAGGAGATATTCCCAGGAGCACCAGTGCCTGTCAAGACTTGGACGACTATCACATATATTTTGGGCTACAGCTTTTTAGCCACTGTACATTACTTTTTCTTTTTCCAGGGTAAATCAATTCCAAAGGCTTTTGTGTTCTTGTATAGTATTTTCAAAATAATTAAAAAGCTTTGGGGGCATGTAGAGAAAAGCTTAGGGGTCCACCAAGAGGAGAAATGAAGCACATCATGTAAGTTAACACAAATGAATATTACAGAGGGACTATAAATCCTATTTTCACAGCCTAAGGACAGAAGAACATGCTAACAAGATATTAAGTCAAAGGTGTGTCACAAAATTACACATATAACACATTTATTCCCATTCTCCCTCTGTACACTCTCTCTGCCCCACTCACACACACGCTGTGTAATGGCGCCAGGCTCCCTCTGGGGGCCAGATGCTTGGGTTCACACTCTGGCATCACTACTTCTGTTTTCACAGCTGTAAAATGGGGATAACAGTATTTCCACCTCGGTTGTTGTGAGTGTTAAATGAATTTACATATGCAAAACCTTTGGACATTGTGGGGCACACAGGAAGTGCTATCCTAGGTTAGCCACTATTATTCAGATATATGTAAAGAAGCACATTGATTTGCTAAAACATACCTGCTGGAAAGGATGCCAAGTTATTTCAGGGACAACTCTGGCCCCAGCCCCCTCATGGGGGGGGTGGCAAAACTGCAGGAGCTGCTCTGGCTGGAAGAGGTTGTGGGGTGTGGCTCCCTAGATCCTGGTCAACCCACAGGGCTGCAGGACCGAGGAGCATGGGTGACTGTGTGAGGGGCTCTGAGCCTTGCCACAGCACTGCTGGCCCCAGGCTGGTAGGGAGGGAGGCGGCAGAACTGTGGCACAATGTGCGGGGTGACAGGGCTGCCATTTCACATGCTCCAGCTTTGGGTTTAACCGTGTGACAGGAGGGAAAGCAGAGGCCAGATGCCCTGCCAGCTAGGCAGGCTGGGGTGGGGTCCTAGAGCCAGGTTGGTTTGAGCTGACAGAAATGGATATTTCTTCCACAGCTGAGATTCGTACTCGGTACTCCACCCTCCATGACGTGGGCTGTAATGCACACTGCACCGCTTGCCACAGCCTTCCCTTTGGTCACGGTGAGCCTCAAGACCATGACTGAAAGCCCAGTACTGAGGGACAGTGACCCAGTCGGACCCTTCATCAGTCGCACCACAAGCCTAGGGCTTTGTCCTGGTCCCCAGGAGCCACCTTGCACTGATTCCACCTCCTTCTCCACAGGACCACAGAGGCACTTCCGCAGTGGTCACAGCTTGGGGCAAGGACATTTTTATCAACATTTTTTTTTGTCTGAATATTTTAAAACCGCCCTGCCATAAGAAGCTTTGTTTTAAAAGAAACATTCTCTCCCTCCATCTCTTGGTCCTTTTATTTTTAAAATATTCATTATGATGTGATTACGGCCTTCTTACCTTTTACAATTATTTTTTCACTAGGCTGGGGATTGAACCAGGGAGGGAGGGGAAAGGCCTGAAGAAAAGATGAAGATGTGTTACATCCATGCACCAGCTCCTCATGGGAAATGCTGTGTGCTGCAAATGTGGACTAATAAACACAGAAGTTGAAAATAAAGAAAGAAAGAGAAGAAATGCTCTCCTGAGTCACATGGAGTTAGAGAGGCCATCTCAGCGGCCTGGTAGCTGTCAGGGTGGAATTGCTGGGAGGCACTGAGCCATGGATGGACCAAGAACACAGCCCCCTGGTAACAAGGCAGTGAGGAAATGCAATTTTGCAAGTTCTAGTTTGAAGAGATCAAACAAATAAAGAATCAAAGATCTGCTTTATGCCTCAGGGAGTTCCTTTCCCCTCTATGTTTTTCTAACTCTTTCTTAGGGGAAACAAAGGAGGACACTGGCTGTCCCCAGCCCAGCCCTTGTCTCAGTAGAAGGCTGTGGTTTCTCTTTTAGTGTCTAGTCTCAGAGGTGGTATTTGCAAGGACAGAAGAGCACACACCGTGGTCAGGAGGTGGACTCAGGCCAGCAGCCAGTGGCTTTAGCTTCCCCATGGCAATGACCAAGCCACCAGCTACACCACGAGGTCACTAAGGTGAGCTGGCACATGGGTACCAGGACTATGGCTGATAGATCTGTAATTTGCAAATGGAGACCAATTCTTAAATGGCAAAAGCATTGTGGGTGTCTTTAGGATTCAAAAGACAACCCATTAACTTAATTATAAGCACTAAAAATAGCTTTTAGAAACAAGTAAAAAATTTATGAGGTTTCATTTCAATGCATTGATTTCTACATATAAAAAGTAATTCCACACAACATATCAAGTCTGACGGGACATTTTATAGACCTCTAAAATGTGGGCAGTTTGCAGTTCACTGTGGCACAATGTAGTCACATAAAAAAAAAGTCACGTACGTCCTGGTTTACATGCACTAAAAGCCAAGGTACAAAACCACAAATTTGAAAAAAAAAAAAGTCAACCTACATTAAAAATATGAGCTGGGGATATAGGTCAGTGGAATAAGCGCCTGCCTGGCAAGCACAAGGTCCTAAGTTCGATCCCTAGTACCGAAGAGGGGAAAAAAAAAGAATTAAAAGTACAAATTTGAAGAGTGGCTTTTGCTTGAAATTTAATAGAAGACCTTGCTAGGGTTACAGTTTTTAATGTCCCAAGGAACAAGGGAGGGCCTATGGATGTCACTCTTTGCCATGGTGACAACCCCTTTATCTGGAGTCACCGGCAGATAGTGTTTACAAACATGGCATTATCTGGGAGATAAATTAATGTATTAAATGCTGAGGCAGCTGCAGTATATGGGTATTTTAAAAGTGAAAGAGAAGACCCTGGCTATAATTTTACTATTTTTCCATATCTCAAGAACATCAATACCACAGCCAGTACCTGTGCTTCACTATGTCACAGTTTCTGGGGGACCAGCAGGTTTACTGGACTTTCATGTTGACACAAGGGACACCAAACTGGTCAGGACAGCCCAGGCAGATGAGCTCCTGTACCCAGGAATAAGCTTCTGCTAGTCTGCCTTATATCCTTTGCCCTGTTTAAACAGAGGAACCCCGAGGTGTGCCAATCTAAGTGTTCCCCGCTACAAGCAGGATGGTAACTGCCCACCTGACTAAGTGCTCTGAGCACGCTCGCTTCCCACACGACCGAACAGTGTTTACCAACCTGAGCAGAAAGTAGAGGCAAAGTTCTGGAGGGCTGAGTCCACCTCCTCCACACTGGAGAGCGCCAGCAGCTGAGGCAGGAGGCTCTCCAGGGCCTGCACAAACAGCCGGGCGCTGTGCTGGTCAGCCTCCTGGTTCTTCAGCAGTTTGAGAGACAGAGCAGCTGTTCGCAGGGACCGGTGGCCCAGGCAGTCCCGAGGGGTCTGCTCCTCGTCAGCCAGCGAACAGTTGTCTGACCCGATGTCTGACACGTCCGACCTGCCTGAGTCCTTCTCTGCTGCCATGGAGTACTGGTCGCAGGAATCAAACTCGGTCCTTGACAGGTCCTGCTCATCCACGCTGAAGTTGCTCTCACTGTACCGGGAGCCGTAGGACCGCATCCTGCAGTCCACTGACAGGAAGTTGGTGATGTCGGGGTAAGCGACCGTGTGGCTCCTCTGAACCACATCAGGCTGGTCTACTGCCTCGGGCTCCGACACTTTGCCCAGTGCCTCCTTGCCCTCCTGTATGGCTGGCGACTTAAGCCCATTCTTGTGGTTTTCTGTGTGGTCCTCGGGTGTCGTCCGACCCAACTCTCCCTCCAAAGTGGTCTGGCCAGTGTCCGTGGTGACACTGATGCTGATGTCGGGGCTCCTCTCGTTGCCTGCCTCCCAGGGCGTGTGCTCCGAGGACAGCACTCGCCTCTGCCAGCGGAAGTCAGCCTCATTGACTTCCATGGAGTCTCGGCTGGACTCAGCCCCATCCCTGTCCCTCAGCTCTTCCAGGCGCAGGAGTAGCAGCTGGACCTGTCTGTCACTCAGGCCCTTGCCCTGGCTGAGCTCGTCCAGAGCCCCCAGCAAGGCGCACACACAGGACACGGCAGCGTAGCAGGCCTCCATGCCGCCCTTGATGCATGCCTCCGCCATGCCATCCATGATGCTAAAGGGCATTTAAGAGAGAAGACAGCACACATGGAGAGAGGGGAAGAAACGCGCCTACCAGAGCAGCTGTCAGGCTGGCGAAGGGTACAGTGCTCAAGGGACAGTCTCGTTTGCATAAAATCAAATGGTCCAGGCAATAAATAAATGAAACAAACATGCTCGGGCTGGGAAAACCTCCAGGGAAAGTGGCCCACCTTGAATCACAGCCTTCTTGGTTGGCTGGTTTATTGGGCACAAATGAAAATTCCTGAAAAGCCTGTAATTTCTCCCAAGTTGGGCAGTGGGCAATCTCATGTTTGTGGTTATGCTTAGCTTTTCAACTGCAAAAGTTACAATGGCTATAGGATAGAAAGCAACTTTCTTTCTATCTTCCTATCTATCTATCCGTCCATCTATCATTTTTCTGAGACAGGGTGTTACTACGCAGTTTAGACTGGCTTTACACTCATTAGGTAAGCCTATGCTGGCCTTGAACTTATGGTGATCCACCTGCCTCAGCCACCTAAGTGCAGGGATTACAGGCATGTGCCACCATGGTTAGCATGCAACTTCCTCTCTACATAAGCATGTTGCCCGAACAACACAGCTATTAAAAATTATATAATATTCAGTGTTCTGAGGAGACTGCATGTGAAGGAATCATACAGCTGTATTGTAAATCACAAAGCTCTTCCCCAAAGTAATTCCAGTGAATAACTTTTGGACATTTCATTTTGTAGACTCAGGTTTTTCAGTCAGTATGAAAATATGGAAAGTTATTATGATTATAATAAATTGGGATTAGTCTCCTCATATGGTTTGTGACTAAATTATTAATTACATATGTTTCATTTAGTGTAAATTGATAAACATTTTAGGAATTGGAAAATAATATAAAAAGAAGTAGCTTTCACCAGGCACCATAGATCTACAAGAAAAATGTATCATACAGTTTGAGAAGATCCAGGTGAGACTTCCTTTTTGAAATTGATCTTTTCCTGGGTTCTGGCTCCGTGGAGCTGGGTCCTGCTAGGTCACAGAGGCGCTGTGGGCTCCCAAGTATCTTGAGGAAAAGACAAAAATAACAGAAGAGTATCACAAAAACATAAAATTTTAATATTATGAGATCCAATGAACATATACTTTCTCTACTGAGCAATATAGTATAAGGAGAAACCCAACTACAAGTTTTCTATCCTTTATCTCAAATGCTTGGGCTCAGAGTGTTCTGGATTTCCAATTTTGTTCAGACTCAGGAATATCTGTATGTAAATAATGAAATACCTTGGGGCTGCGACCTGAACTACACAGTAAATTCATTTATATCTCATATATATAGCTTCTATACATGGACTGGAGGTAATTTTCTATAATATTTCTACTAATTTTGTAGATGAAACCAAAGTTTCATGGTGTGGAGTTTTGCACTTGTGGCTTCATGGCAGCACTCAAAAAGTTTTTGCCTTTTGGAGTTTAGGAATGCAAATTACAAGTTTTAATGCAACTACTTGGAATGGGAAAAAACTTAATGAAATGGATTTAGGCATTCTTCTTGATGTACAGACATACAGAGGTCCCAGGAGCCCACTCAAGGGCTGGCTTAGAGAAATTCTGAAGAATTGTCTCAAAAAGTTGCTACTGCACAGAGCTAGGAAACATACATGTTTCTCTTCTTTTGTGAGATGTGACTGTGATGTCATAGTTTTTGAACCTTCAGCCTAAACCTCGCAACCACAACACACCATGATGGCAGTGGCTCGGCATCAAGTCTGCTTCTTATCAATGGTGCCCTTCTACTTTTATCCGTACGTTGTTTCTCCGGTTTGTCTTCAGGTTTGTTCTGCTCTTTTATCCGCCTAAGTTGTAGGGTTGGGATTTTGGCTCTGGCTTACAGATGGAGGCATTCATCTATGCACTGCCTTAGCTACTTCCCCACACGTTCTCATGAATGGAATTTTCCTAATTGTTTAGTCCCATATATTTTTTATTTCATATGGTGTAAGTCTTTACAGAAAATATCACTTCAAGGCTAATGGAACTGAAGGAAAGAAGGGTTAATGAAGTGCTTGTGGAATAGATATCCCAGTACCATGCCCATTCTCAAAGTGATGCATATTCTGAGCAAAGTTAGGAAAGGTAAATTAAATATGCTAAGTATAAATAACTATATTTTCAGGAGCTCTTTCTTTCCTATTCCTTTCTTAACACAGAAATTGGAAACACCTGCTATGTAGGAGGTGCAGAGACGAAGCTTCTGCTTTCTCTTTGCATGTACTTCTTCGACATCAGAAAAAGACGATTAAGCTGGGGCCAATGCCAGTCAGCCCTGTCTCTCTCTTTGCCTGTTCTTCCCCCACCCCTTTCCTTCTTTCGCTCACTCTCTTGCTCTTTCTCTCTGCAGACCTGCACCCAAGGCTGTGGATGTACGGGCCTCTAGCTGCTCAGCCTCTTATGGAGAGGGTAAGGGAATTTCTGAGGGGCAGGAGCTTTGTTTTGGTTTGGTGCTGGAGACAGAGCCCAGGGCCGATTTCAGGAAAAGCACATGTGTACTACTGAGCCGCACCCAGCCCCGGGAGTGGGAGTGTAAACCTCAGTTTCCCTCGGGATCTGACCACATCCTTTCATCAGACTTTACTAGTAATAAATTAGATATTAATTTTAATTCCCACATTAATCCTGTGCTGGGCTGTTAATGGCTTCAGAATGTGGAGATGGGGCAGAGTGGGTAGGCCTCTGAAGAATGCTCAACAAATATAAAAAGAAATGTCAGCCCTTTGAAATCCTGGCTTCTTCAAGTGGGCGGGGGTTAGTGAGGACAGAGGGTCAGTGCCTCAGTCTCAAGAAGCCTGGGAACGCCCACTAAAGCCCCACTGGGAGAGGGACAAAAGAAGCAAGGTGGACATTTTCATAATGATCAGTTTTTTGGGGGGAGTGGATTTAGAACAGAGAATATACTTTGAAAAACTCAGCATCCTGTGTGTCTTTAATACGCACATGTGCATGTGGCAGTGACACATGAGATCAAGAACAGGGAAATAATAAACCAAGCGTTCAAACTTCAAAAGGCTAAACAAACATCCTGGAAACTGAATGGCTTCTTTGTGTGCACAACCTCCCCTGCACATTTGGTGTCTAGGTTGCCAACTTCGCCAAATCCTGGGCTTTGTCATATAAAGGGGGAGCGGTGCTTTTCAGAACAACCTGGTCCAAATCCGTCTGCAGGGCTCCACAAGGCAGCAGTGGCTGGACATACAGCTCAGGTCCACGTGTCTAGTTCTGGCCTTACATCTGTAAAATGGCCCAGGGAAACTAGAAAATCTGTGAAATGGGGGAAAGTATAACGAATTTTCTTTGCAGTGATTTGGTATAACTAATTTCCTTTGCTAAATATATTCCCAAATGCAAAGTACGATCTTCCCTCAGCGTCCCGGAAACTGGTTCCAAAACCCAGTCTGAATAGCAAATTCTGAGGTTGCTCCAGTCCCTTCTAGAAAATGGTGCAGTGTTTGCACGTAACCTACCCCACACTTTCAGTAGACTACAAATCACTTCTCACTTATTTATAATACCTAACACAAGGTAAATGCTGTGCACACTGCTGACATTCTGTGTTCAAACTTGAGAATAAAGACAAAGAGCAATTTTCCGCACAGACACAATATTTTTTCCCCAATTATTTTTAAGCTATGTTGTTTGAATCTTCAGCTATGGCACCCATGGAGTAGCAATTCTTTTTTTTTTTTTTGGCGGTACTGGGGATCGAACTCAGGACCCTGCGCTTAGCTAGGCAGGCGCTTATTCCACTGAGCTATATCCCCAGCCCCTATGGCACCCATGGAACTGGGAAGCTGACCATGTTTACCTGGCCTTTAGCAAGAGGCTAAACTGGTCAACTGCTAAATGGTGGGATAGAGTTTAAAGAAGAGCAAGATCAGTGGTCTGGGGAAGCAGAGCTGTAAAGGAACAAGATTTTGACAGCAAAGAGACAGCTGTACTTAGATCATCCGGATTCACAGCTGAGCGTCACTGCCTTCCAGATACAGGACTCTGGGCAAATTACAATGTCTCAAAAAGCCTCAGCTTTCTCATCAGGAAAATGGGCACAATAGTATCATCTTAAGGACATAAAGTGTTGGCAGTGTGGCCTGTTATAGTCAACCAGTCAGCTCTGTGACACAAAAGTGGCCCATGAGAGAAGAGGCGGGAGACTGAGATGCGAGGGTAGAATTAGACAAAGTGGGGTCAACCAGGCAGAATAAAAGTGAGTGCTGGGAAATGAGACAGATGGCTGCAGAGAGGGCTGCAGAAGCAGCAGAGCAATTCAGATGTGAGGAGAGAGGCAGTGAGTCCTCCATGAGCCCTGGGCACTGCTAAAAATCATTAGCAGTGATGATTCATGAACATAAGCCTGGTAAGAGAAAATGAGACAAGGCAGGAAGGGGAAAGGGCACCGGCTGGAACAGGACTATGGCTGTTTTCCTCTTCTTTACAGCAGCAGTGAGTGCACTATATACTTGTGTGCCCTGTTATACGTACCAAGT
Organism: Dinomys branickii; assembly: GCA_004027595.1. Lineage (NCBI taxonomy): Eukaryota > Metazoa > Chordata > Mammalia > Rodentia > Dinomyidae > Dinomys > Dinomys branickii. The sequence goes on along the minus strand of PVLD010017308.1, from coordinate 4,681 downwards.
ACTCAGGCAAACTCCCTTGCATGTTAAATTTGTAAACCTTAGGCTGTTCCAGGGAAGTGCACAAGAGAAAAATATGGATTCAGAGTCAGGTGACTTCCCCTAATCACCTGGCTGGTAGGGGCACACAGGGCTCGAACCCTGACTTGTACATTCAGGCTCAAGAAGTGGGTGGCTGAACCAATGCAGAAAAGGCTCTGCTGGAATTGTTCACACGGTCACACATAGATCGAGAACGGAAATAAGTACGTGAGGGACAGGAGAAGACCCTGAGTTCAGGGTCAGAGAGATCAGGATCTGTACTTTTTTCTTTGGGTCCTTGGGTACATCACGTGGCTCCATAAAATTTCTTTGTGGAACAGAAAATTCCTTTCCTCTGGTTTCACATTCTGTGCCAAATACCCAGCAGAGTAAAATTCTGAGCCTTTGTCTCCCATCCTCTTATTTTTTCCAGGTTGAAGGGGTGGCCCTGAGCTGACAGGTGAATTTAGGAGTGGCTAAGCATGCATGGCTACCCTATCCTTCTCCTCCTCCCGGGGCTCTGCCTACTCCAAGGAAGCCTGCAGCAGCTACTCCAAGCTACAGGTTTAACAGGGCACGGACAGCTCCGGGCTGGAGGTCTCTGCTGCCTAGGAGGCATCAGGTCCTGGTCTTACTTGGTTCCAAAGCTATGTCACCTTCACCAACCTAGAGGAGATCAGTTCTTAAAGCTGGCCTGAAGTGCTGGAGGGGAAAAGTAGCAAAACTCTTTATTGGTAATGATATAAGTTCATGAAATTATTATGAATATTAATAATAATATTGTGAACTTGTAGGAAAGAAAAAATGGCAATTGGTATTGTGTGCTCATAGATTTCCCTAACCAGAGACTGAATCTAGGTTACTCCTTCATTTCTAGAAATGCTAGGTCAAATTTTTTTATTATTCATTACAATTACCACTAAACAACACCGAGAAGTGATTCCAACTTAATGCTCTGTGCCTTGGTCATGGCCACAGGAGCAAGATGACGCAGCAACCGCCATCATTTTGAAAGCAGTGCAGTGAGACGCACACACGTGCCACTGCTAGGCTGCCATCCTCACAAGTCAACTATGGCAAACATGGCTGCCTTGCTGGGTGCCAGAGAAGACAGCACTGCAGTGCCATGGCTGAAGGATGAGCCATCACCCAGCCACAGGATGGGCTCAGTCACATTCCACAGAGTCCTCACGGATTCTAAGGCCAGGGGGAATGGTTGTAGTATCCAGTTTATTTTAAGAATTTCAGTGATTAGCTATGCAATATATATATATATATATATATATATATATATATATTTATTTATTTTTAAATTTACCTATTTAGAAATTTTGGGCGAGGGGCAAATAACACTTAAAGTAAATGGATCATTAATATGGGGATTTTGTTACCGTGATTTTTTTGAGGGGGTGGTAGGTACCCTAAGAAAATGCAGTTTGATCTTTTTGAACAAGTTCACAGAAACAAAAAACACTGACCACTTCTCTTTTGAGCTCTTTGGGGAAAAAAAGCACAGAAACTTTTTAAAAAGAAACCTTAAAATAACCCTAGTTCTTGCTCAAAACCATAAAGTAGCACCCGTGATACCTACCGCCAACCAAACAACCTTAATATCCTCACAGGGGCCATGACATTTGGGACAGAGATTTGGTTGACGAGATTAGAAAGCTGTTTTGGGACAATGTACCAGCCTGAGAATAAAAACATTCTGAAGTCCAGCTTTGGCAAAGGTGAAGAAACCCTGTCTCTGCACTAATAGCTCTAAGCAAGCTGGATGGAATCTCAGCTGGCTGGTCAGGTGCACAGCTGATGGACTTTTAACAAATGCAGGCTAATTATCCAATGGCTTTCTTTCCCCAGGCTCCCAAAACACGTGCTTTCACTGCCTGTGGAGCCACTGTTTATTCCTAGGCTCTGTGTAGTGGCAGTGACGTTCCAACAACGAGGAACAAACACTGGATGGCTTCCGAGGGTGGGACGCTGTGCTGGGACCCCATCCCGTGCCTTCCTACCTCCTTCATGATCTTGATGGCTTCCACGCGGTGCTGCGGTGGCGGATACAGCAGCACGCGGTGATAGAGGGACTGCAGCACGGGCTTCATGGAGTCCACTGAGCCCACCAGGCGGACGAGCTCAGCTGCAAGGTAGTAGATGGTGCGAGCCACGGGCCCACTGAGGGCAGGCGCGGTGCAGGAGCAGCCCGAGCCCCGGCCGTGGTCAGAGACGCCCGGGGAGGCCGAGTCCGACTCCATACTGGTGCTGGTGCTGGTGCTGTGAGCAGAAGTGATGGTTTTGTCATGAACGGGGTTCCCCAGGATCACGATGAGAGCAGGGCACAAGTTTTTCCTGGGAAGAGATGGCAGAAAAATAATTTTCACCAGAACCCCAAGTGGTGAAAGTTGAGTGCTACTTGGGGGGCTAGGGCCAGATGCCACAGGAGTGCTCAGACAGGGCTTGTTCTGCACTGTGCCCTCCTTCCGCCATGTTCTGCCCCAGTTTTCCAAGTGCCGCTACCTCTGGGAGCCACCAACAGAATACTTTTCCTCATTTCTCAATTGACAGTTAAATACCACATTAGCAGAAGCATTAAGACGCCCTCTAGTGAAGAAAGAGGCTCAAAATGCTAAAAGACATAGAGTTTCATTTTTATACAATAACAAAGTGACTTCTCACATAAGTTAATTTCCAATTCCATACTGATGCCTGTCAGTATGGCTTCCACCCTGTCAACAGGCAGAGCAGCTCAGAGCCACTTAGGCGGCTGCCTTCAGGGGCCTGTCACTTCCCAGAGTCAGACTGTGAGAGTGCCGCGTGCCGTCTCCAGGGGTGGGCAAGGAGAAGGTACCAGGTACGGCTAAGAGCGTGGTTCACTCGCCCTTGAGCCCTAGGGTGCATTTTTATGCTTTTAGAACAAATTGAGAGCCCAGGACATTTATTGCTTCGTGTCTTGTGTGATCTTAAGAGGGTTTTAGAAGCACATTTGTTATAATAATGATTAGTTTCTCTCTGGATTCTGGTCTGATCCATGTAAACAAAACAACCCCCTCCCTTTCCTTTAATGACACTTATGCACGGATGAAACCTCCTCTAGGTCACAGGTGCCATGGAGGGGCCAGAGACACAGCTACGTGTAGCCCTGCCACTGGCATAGGGGCATGAGGGGGTGCTCACCAGATGAGGTCGGTGAAGCCCCTGTGCAGGTGCATGGCGGGGGAGGAGCTGCTGAGCACGGACAGAATGCACTCCAAGTACAGAAGCTGCAGCTGCTGGTTGTCACTGTGGAGGAGCAGAACCAACATAGAGAAACAGACAAAACCCAAAGCCAAGCTAAAGAGGAGGTATGCAGAGACACTTGCCAGAGTGTTAGGCAATACCATGCTGGGGGCACGGCCAGTGTTAGGTGCCAAGTTGCTTCTGGACCCTCAAATTCACAGACTAAAGCCCTAACCCTCAGTATCTCAGAATATGATCTGACTTAGAACAAGGCCTCCACAGAAGCTGTAAAGGGAGTTTGTTAGCTTCGGCTATTCTCCCGTATGACTGGTGTCCTTCGATGAATGACAGCTTGGACGATATGCGCTCCATGAGGGAAGAGAATGCAGAGACATGGGGAGAAGATGCCCACCTGGAAACCAAGGAGACAGGCCTGTGACAAATCCCTCTCCCACAGCCCTGAGAAGCCACCTTGCCAGCCACTTGATCTTAAGACTTCCAGCTTCCAGAACTGTGAAAAAATAAATTTCTCTCTAGGCACCCAGTTTTAGCTATGTTATGGTTTAGATCTAAAATGAACCCCTAAACCTTGTGGGTTTGGAAGGTGAACAGACCATGGGGGCTTACAGCTGACTTGTTATTAGGGCATGGGTCTGGTTGGAAGCAGTAGCCCATGACCCAGAAATACTACTCTATCTGCCACCCCACTTCCTCCCGATCACCTTCTACTTCCTGGCTGCCATGAGGTGAGCAGATTCCCTCTGCAATACCCTTCCCCATGCTGCTTCTGCCTAGACAGCCAACCATGCAAAGACTGAAACCACTAAGACGTGAGCCAAAATAAGCCACCAGGGTCAGATATTTTGTCCCTGCAACAAGGAAAGTGGCAATAACAAGGTGCTTTCTTACAGCAGCGCTGGCAAAGTACTAGGTTATTCTTTTTTTAATTACTAAATTTTATATTGTAGAAAGGTTTTCTATATATTTATAGAGGAATTGAACATGAAACTGAGTTACCATATTTTACCTATTAGTACATTTCCCATTCTTAATGAACAAATATGGCTATATTAACTAAAACCTATAGTGCATGATAGAATCAGTAATTACTAACATGTTTAAATGCCCAATTCTTTCAAGAAATCATGTACTATATTATCTTTTAAGCCATCCATATTTTATTAATTTACATTTGACCTTTTTCTTTTATTGAGGAGACTTGGTTTATCAACGGAAATATTACTTTCCCCAAAATTATTCTCCTGGAGTTTCTCAATAAAGCCAGAAAAGAACACAGATAACTTTATAGGAAGCACAATCTTATATGCCCAGGTTAGGTTTTCCTTCCAGGCCACCAAAAAGTATTAAAATTCCTCTAGGTGACAAGAGAGATGGGCAGGAGTGAGGGAAATTTCTAGCTTCCTTTCTCCTCCCCTCCCTTCCCCTCCCC
>PVLD010017307.1:0-42321 GCA_004027595.1 Dinomys branickii | reverse complement strand
TTTTGTCTTAGAATCTGTAGTATCTCGCTCCAAGCTCTTCTTGCTTTCATGGTTTCCGTTGAGAAATCTGCTGTGATTCTGATGGGCTTTCCTTTATAGGTGATCTGTTTCCTTTCTCTGGCAGCTTTTAATATTGTGTTCTTTTGTTGGATATCTGGGATCTTGATTATTATATGCCTGTGCGTGTTTTTCTTTGGGTTATGGATCATTGGTGTTCCATATGCTTCGCTTAACTGAACTTCAGTATCTTTTAGCTTGTTTGGGAAATTTTCTGCTATTATTTCATCAAATATTCCTTTTATATCATTTGTGAGATCTCCTGCTGTTTCACACACTCCTATAATTCGAATATTGTTACGCTTTGCCTCATCTTGCAGCTGTTGGATTGACTTTTCTTGTGTCTTTGATATCACGAGATTCTTCCTTTCATGCTCATAAGCTGCCATGCTGTCTTCCAGTTCTGAAATTCTATCTTCGGTTTCATTTAAACGGTTTTTCATGCTTTCAGCTTTAGTTTTCAAATCCTGGCATTCTCTTTGGACCTGTTTCATTATTGGTAATTCATTCCTGAATTGCTCTTGTAAGGTTTCCATTTGTTTCCTATTTTCTTCTAGACTTTTGTCTATTTCTCGTCCGTGTAAATGAAGCATTTCTCCCATCATTGTTTTCAGCTCGTTTTTTATCTGAGAAATCATTGTGGGTATGTGGGTTATTTCTGCTTTAAGCTCTTTCATGGCCTGTTGGAGTTGTTTAATTTCGGATGCAATCGTTTCATATCTTGAACTTATGAGGCTTCCTGGTTCCCCTGTATCTTCACCTTCAAAACTTGTTCTTGGTGGGGTTGAGTTTTGAGACTGCGTTTTGCTCCTCTGTTTTCCCATTTTTGGTTATCAGATTCAAAATGTGGAGCTATAAATTCCAAAGGCATTTCAGCAGGCCGAGGTCTGCTGCAAAGGCTGCTCCAATGATTCCTTCTCTTTGGGAGAATGTCCCTTAAGCTTTCTGCTGAGATTTGTTCTTCTGTCTTCCCTTTTTTGGGTATCAGATTCAAAATATTGAGCATTAGATTCCCCAGACTGTTCAGCAGGCAAAGGTCTGCTGCAGAGGCTGCTCCAGTGACTTTTCTTTGGGGGAATGTCCCTTAAGCTTTCTGCTGAGAGTTCCGCTTAAAAGGCTGTACAGATGTTATTTAGCTACTCCCTAGCGAGAGACCTGGGTGAGGTGTGTAGGACCGCTCCCCCGCCCTCCCAGAGTTCCCTGCAGGTATAGGGATGGATCTCCTCCCCCACTCGGTGATCTGGTCGCAAGCGCAGATAGCTCACCAGTTTTCGGAGTCCCTGCAGGCACGAAGGTTCCAAGGTGCCAGTTTTTTGTGCTATGCTCGCTATCCGCCGCTCACAGCCACTTGTTTCCTCGCGCTCTCCGGGTCTGGGGGAGGGAGCGGGATGCTCCGCTCCTAGGCTGCGCAGCCTGCCCGATGCGCGCGAAATGTCAGACTGCCGGGCGTTGCCGCTGCTAAAAAGCCGATCTCTGTCGGGAGTCGCTGGAAAGCTGCGCCGGCTCGGGAGGCGGGAGGGACCGAGCTGGCTGTGGCCCCCAGGGCTCTCGGACCCAGCCAAGCCCCCTACCCGCGCGGAGCGTCTCCGGCTTCCAGCGTCTGGGGCTTTCCCGCGTCTCGCCACGGCAGTTTGGGCCGCCCTACCGCATCTCCCCCGGCAGCTCAGAGAAACACGTTCAGTTTGATCTTCCCAGCCGAGGTCCCGGCATTCACGCTCGCCAAATCTGTCTCGAGCTGGTGGTGTTTATCAAGGAGGATTGCTCCTTTGCTGCTCACCTGGTCACCATCTTCCCGGAAGTCCCCCAGTTCTCTGTTAAAGGTTTCTTCAGTAGTGAACAAACAGACCTCATCTGGACCCTTGCCTTGTATTCTTACCATTCTCTATTTTATCACATTAAAGTAGGAGTGAAATTACTCTTATTGAGTTCTGTAAAGAGCTGGTTGTTTTCCTCAAGGTAATGGTCATCTTAAATATTTAATATTCTTTTTTTGGTACCGGGGATTGAACTCAGATCCTTGCACTTGCCTGGCAGGTGTTTGTGCTGCTGAGCTATATCCCTGGGCCCTCAATGTTCTTTTTTATCTAATTATAATTAATTTTTATCAGAATATCACCTTGAAGCCAGAGAATTTAAACATGCTCTGACCCTTTGCAGTAAATATGTAAGTTTCTATTTTTTTGTTTCTTTTTAATCTGTACGTTGCTTCTCCATAACACTTCAAAGAAATGCTGTTATCCCCATTTACTTTTATTTTAAAAATATTTTTATTCTAAAGAGAATAAAAAATAATAAAAATTAGAAATGATACAGAATATATAGATTTCAGAAAACAAGATGGTATTAATTCAGCAATGGTTATATTGCACATGGTTGTCCTCAAAGTAGTTGTTCAGATTACCAGATACAAGCATGCAATATTGGTCAACAACAACAACAAAAAACATTAACTGTTCCTTTCAATAAAGCAATAGAAATTAGTAGTGCAATTATCTTAGCTAATATATATGTGTGTGTGTGTGTGTATATATATATATATATATATGTATATATATATATGTGTGTATATCTATAATTTCCTTTCCTTCCTTTTCTTTTCTCCTTTCCCTCATCCCAGTTGTTCTTCCCTTTTGAGCAGTTTCTTAGGTGGGAAATTATAAGTTGTTTTAGTTATCCTCAATGGATAGGAACAATTGACCACCTGTAATTTCATTTGAAATTTGAGGCTAATAATGTCACTGATGCATCAAAAGAGCATGAGATGGGTTTTACTTTCATAATGAGGACCTCTCGGGAGTGTGGGTTTAAGAGTTCAAGCTTGTGCAGAGTCTTGAGAAAACATGAAAGTCTTGGTTTTGATGATGGCTGGTTGGTAAATCCGGAATGGTGTGCTCCAGTGTATATGCCAGTGACTATATCCTTTGAGCTTTTCGGTGGCTTCAAAGAACAGAACCCTCAGACTTTCTTACAAACCTTCTCAGAGGGGACAGAAAGCTAGGAATAAGGTTTCAAAGCTGACCACAGTCAACAGAAAATGAGTTAAACTGCTTAGTGATAAGGAAACCACAAATCCTACACACTTGATACCACACAACGTGCATGAGGAGTGCCACGGTGCTCCGGTAACTAGGTGGGCATTAAAAATGGTAAAAGTAAGAGTGAAAACGTCGCAGGAAATTGCACCCTCACATACGCAGTCTAAGGCAGTGGGCGCTCAGGGTTCTTTCCTCATCCCTTTCAGTCTTTCCTCCCAGCCACATAAAGTGCACAAGTGTGAGGAGTATGCAGCAAGGCATTGCTCTACTTCAAGAAGCCGATTTCTTAATGACATCGTTTTTGATTTCGGTATGATTCAGATGACTGGCAGTGCTTTCGTGATCTCCAGCTTTCTTGTATGTACTACTATGGTATTATGATTACTTTTATCAAACCAATTCTGAAAATATAAGCAGCTGCGACTGTCTTAATGTATAGGGCAATGTAATCCCTTCGTATAAAGAGGACTGTGACCATCCATCTGCTGCACGTGCGCACATGCACTCACACACACACACACACACACACACACACACACACTCACTTATGGAGAGAAAAGAGTAATCGCTATTTATGGGTTAGTATATTAATTTCATAGAACTCAGTTGTGAAGGGAACTTTGTACTTTATCTAAATAAATTCTCTCACTGAACAAATAAGAAAAATGAGGTTGTATCTTACAGAGTCAAATTCTACAAAGCAGAAAACCAGAGTATTGTACCAGTACTGTGTATATATAATTCAGAAAATATTAGGGCCAGCCACCTGGGTGGTGGTATATTTTGGAGGCACAGATAGGGGTAGTGGGTTGACAACAAGTGGTCAGCTTGTAACCCCCAGCTGAACTGAGTAAGTGTGGTGCTGGGTGTGGGAGGCCCGCCTGGGGATTGTTGGCAGCAGCATAAGAGGCAGAACTGGAGAAGTTAGGCTGTTGGGAGCAGACAAAGGCTGACGGGAACTGGTAGAAGCTGTAGGGAGCTGTTGTTTCTTTTGAAGGAGCTCGTCATGCTGGCTTTCCCGATGAACTTGGCTGCTTTCATCCTCCGAGGAGCTCGGGACCTTGTTGACGCTGAGAATGGCTTTGGTTCACTTTGGGGGAGATCTGGTCCTCACTCTGAGCATCGTTTCCTGGCTCTGCAGGGGAAGAAAGTGAGCAGCTCAGTCTCCTAGAGAAGCTTGTCGCATTGGATTTCCTGAAGGGAACTCAGCTTTCCTGATCATCAGAGGAGCTCAGACCCTCACTGTTGCTGATGGCTGTGGTACCTTTTGGGGGAGCTGTGGTTCTTAACCTTATATGTCACTTGGTTCCAGTGTAGAACCCTCTGCCTGCTAGCACAGATCCTCCATCTCATCAGCACAGACATACCAGATTCTGCCACTGACCTTTGGACCTTCCCAGTGCAGATCCGTGAAACAGGCCTGCATGAGATTTTGTTATGGGCTCTAGGACTTCAGTTGGACTCATGGGAGGCACTGTTGTGGGCTCTAGGTCTTCAGCTGGACTCAGGCAGGATATTCCCATGGGATCCAGGCCCTTAACTACATTCCTTGGTTTAGTGTGTGGACAGATTTCCTGTATTCTTCTGTATATCATTCTTTGGATGACTATTACACATAATCATATAAAGTATGTGTCCTGTATTATAGTTTCCTCTTGCAAAATAAACCCCAAACCAACACAGTAGGGGATCCACCAAGAGTGTTACCTTACCATAAGAAGGTAATGAGTGGTTTGTCACACATGCAGTGGTACCATACATGATAAGATTAATGCTGGACCTTAAAATATAATTTTTATTTTCTGTTTGGCAAGGTGCCTAGAACTCAGTAATACACAATTTGCTGCTGCCAATACAGCTACTGCTAATTACTAATATTATTCTATTAGGCACACTGTATTTAAATTTGAAATAAAATTTACGCATGATGGTTATTTGGAAAGGCTATACACTGAAACACAGCACTGGTATTCATAACTCCATCACAAATTATGGGAATTATAACCTGAGACTGGTGACATACCCTAATACATGGATATTGAATTAATCTGCGTGAAAAAATTTAAAATTTTACTAAGACGATTTTTGCTACAAACACCAAAAATTTGAATCCAACCTATTTTTAAGGAATACAGAAATGGAGGGCTGTAAAACACAAGATGGCTTAAAGCGGAACAGATTTCAGGCCTGGCTGCTTCCGGCGCTTCGCTTCTCCTTCCAGGAGGCAGATGCGCTTCAGCCCTTCTCTCTGCCATTCTGCACCTTGGCTGCCTCCTCAGGCTCGGTGTCATAGGGTGAAGAAGATCCGTATTTCATACCTGGTGTGTCAGAGCAAGGTTTCGCAACCTTATCCCTATCAATATTTGGGGCTTGATAATTCTTTGTTGTGGAGCTGCCTTACACACTGAAGGATATTTATCAGTGACATTCATTCTAGTTACTTTTCAGTTATGAAACTGGAAAAGTCTGTAGACACTGGCACATGTTTTTTGGTTGGGGTGCCCAGTGTGAAATAGCTGCTGGTCAAAAGGAATAAAACGCCTCTCTTCCAATGGTATCTTGGCAAATCTTTTCCTCATGCTTTACAGGTAAAGATTTTATCAGACATATATGAAATGAATGACAGGGTCCCTTACTCACAGGAGCTTTGGGAAGGGAAAACTGAATACAATTTTAGTGTTTGTACAAAAAGCAGTGGAGTAAGAACCAATATTAAGCTATTTACCCTCTGTATTAATTAGAGTTTGTTGTCTCAATGAACAAACACCCTGAAGATCTAAGGATCTATCACCATGGAGGTGCTATTTTTTTTCTTCACTTAAAGTCTTTCTTGATAAGTATGACCTTCAGTATCTTGTAGGAAAGGTGAGTGAGGGAGTAAACCCACTATTTATTCTTAAAATTTTCAGCCAATTTCAAACCTACAAAAAATTGGCATAAATTGAACAGAGGACTCATTTTTCCCCAGGTTTTCCTGATGTTAACATCTCATGTATATAGTTACGAAAAAAAGAAGTTACATTGGTACAATTTTATCAACTAAACTCCAGATTTTATTAGAAATTCACTAATTTATTCAGTAATGTCCTTTTCAATGACTGCTTTGGTCTGCAAATGACATAAGTCATTTCTTTCTAGAATCACTGACCGGAATGCATTAAGTGATCCTAAGAAACTGCCAGACAAAATAGGAAATGAGGGATTCACTTGGTTATTTTTTTAGAAGAAATGACATTTGCCTATTATATTTTTAGGCAAGTATGTTACCTCACAAAATTAATCTCTCTGGAAAGTCCAGGGACACATTCTGCCAGAAGACACAGATTTCAACCACCTGCAAAGAGTAAGTCCTGCCACAGCTGTACCTCATCCCTGCTAGTTGTGTCTGTTGGACTGCTTCCCTCGTTGAGACTTTTAGGAAAAGCTTGCTAATTAAAGTCTATTTGCATCATTGGGTTGGTCAAAATTCTAGACAATAATAAGGCATACATTAACATGACTATGACTTCAAAAATTGACACAAATATCCTAATTGTCTGTTTAAAAATTCACCCGTGACTATTTCCCTCAAACACACTTGCTTGGAAGTGACCTTGTATGAGATGCTTCAGTGCTTCTGAGACTCAGTCTGTACTTCTGCAAAATAGAGAAAATAACATCTCATTTAATGCATGTGTGGGTTTTATGAATTAATGTCTGCAAAGCAGTAGAAATATTCAATGAATGAGCAATAATAAATTATGACTTTTCATACATCACTTATTAAAAGATTATTTAGTAATTTTACATATGATAAGAAGGTTCATTTTATGTATTATTATTCATATAACATGTAAAAGTGCATTTTAGGGTTAATTTTAAACAATAAAATTGAGTACAATCTATTTCCTTGAAAATATAAGATTCATATGGATAATCAGAATTTCAGATTAAGTTCACTGTGGATTCTACAGCTCTTTATGCTACCTTTGATAGACATTTTTCCCCTCCTGAAAATAAATTGTGCTTACTTCTATAATATGTTTTTTCTAACTATCTCCAGGGAATTGGAAAACTGTGATATTTCTAATATAGGCTTTTATGTGCCCTAGAAATTGGGCTAAAGGAAGGTGAGAATCTATCAGCTTTGCCAAAAGAAAAGTGTTGGGTGATAAATGATCTATCTGAGCATGTATAGTGGACCCACGAGATATTTTGAAACTGTCAATTCAAATGTAAGCCTGATTAGAATAAAGCTGCTCCGTGTCAAGGCCTCGCTTAAATAAAAGTGACAAGTTCTGACAGAATTTCTGCCTGCTGTGGATGAATGACTGGGCAAGAGGCACGGAGATGATTTCGGAAATAGCTTTTCTGTCAAAAAAAAAACACTAAAAAGTCAAAGTTTTTCTGCTCGATAGCATCTGTATACAGCACCTCTGAAATGAAAAAGCGCCATATTTCTTAAGAAAGCACAAAGCACATATTCCAGAGCTCCGGGGGTATGGTCCTCCTCCTACCAAGTGTCCCGAGGGCCTCGACCTGGTGTTTGACCAGCTATCGGTGAAATGATACTCATTGTTAAAACTATGAGGGAAAACTGGAATCAAAGGGAAATTCCAGTCTTTTCTGCACCGTGTGGTTGTTCTCTCCCTCTCTCCCTCTCCCTCTCCCTCTCTCTCCCTCTCTCCCTCCCCCTCTCTCTCTCCCTCTCCCTCCCTCTCTCTCCCTCTCTCCCTCCCCCCCTCTCTCCCTCTCTCTCTCTCTCTCTCTCTCTCTCTCTCTCTCTCTCTCTCTCTCTCTCTCTCTCTCTCTCTCTCTTTCTCAATTTCCCAGGAGAGAAGGTTTTCTTCCAGAGGGGCCAGGTACCTTTTTATAAAAGAAGAATCTATGCTAGAATCCCAGTAGCTCTTGATTCTGTATCTATTGAGAATAAAGGATACGATGTGAATAAACCATATCAAGTCTGCTTTGAAATTATTTTAACCCATGTAAAATAGAAATATTTTCAATCTTTACTAGATGCGTGTTGCATGTGAGATACTACGAGAGACACGGGGATCTGTAAGATGGGCTCCCTATCTCTAAAGACTTAAAAATTCATTTCTCTTCTGAGCAGTTGGATCTGATTGAAGACAACTTTTAAAATATGAAGCACTGTAGTACTGTATCGATTTTCCAGAATATTTTATCAAGAAGTGTTATATATCTGTATAAATCCACAAACGTAAATATACATGTATATAATTATTCTCGGTCACCATCTCGCTCTTCTTCTCACTATGTATATTTGTCGCTTGTGTCTTGAACATAAACTTTGTGAAAAAGAACAAGAGATATAGAAAGAGATTGGTAGGAAAAAGAGTTTGTAATTATAACCAGTTATAGTTAGGATATATATGATATTTTATTTTAAACATATTTTCAGTATGATGTGCATTGTGTTTATAATAAAATAAGCGAATGAAAATTATTTCATCTATGTTCAGAAAAAATGAAGCAGCCTTACAAGAATACAATATTATGATCTCCATTCCTGTCCGATCCCATTCCATCGTTAACGTGAGTCTGTCCTCTTCCGTCTCTGTCTCAGTTACTCTCCCCTAGCTGGGACACGATACGGACACGATTTAGAAGAGGAAAAGCTTATTTGGGTTCACAGTTTATAGAGGCTCCATGCCACATTCAGCTGGTTTCATGGGAGCAGGGCATGGCAGAAGCGCCTGCCAGAGGAGAACTGCTTGTGGCAGGGCAGCTGGAGGCAGAGCGAGGGCTCATGGGAGGAGGGAGGGAGATTCGCCCTCTAAACCACGCCCCCAACTCCTCTCCCAGGCTTCACCCCTAAATATCGCAATTAGGTAGGAACACACCAATGGGCTAATCTGCATGTGGGTCACACACTCATTGTCCAAACGCCTTCCCAAAGCCCCATGAAGAGCATCTGAGGCTTTGAAGGGAACATACAGGAGCATAAAAAGCCCCTTTTTGTTTTAACACAGGGGCTCACTAAGTCACTGAGTTGCCCTGGCTGGGTTTAAACTTATGTTTCTCCTGCTTCAGCCGCTCTGAGCACTGGGGTGATAAGCATGCACCACTACACCCAACGTTCTTTTCTGTCTTGCAGATTGTACAATTCTGAACACTGTCGGAATTCCGTGTGGACGCAGGGGAAAGTCAGACATGATGTGCAGGGCAGAGTAAGAGAGGGAAGCTGTTATGTATAGCCTGACCTCAGTGTCCACAGCCGTGCCCACCTGCTAAGCAAGTGCTGGGGAAGTCTGTGCTGAGAAGTACAGAGATGAGCTCACAGGCTTGAACTTGGTGTGGAAAAGTGAGTCACAGACTCACATTTTTATAAAATCTAAGTTAATAAAAATAAGTTCTGAAGACTTAAATCTTTCAACCGTCATGCTCTGTATGCAAGAACCTTTGGGTTGGACATAAGCAAGTGTCCCTCTGTATACTTGTAACATACTACCTCTCCAGGGGTCTAGTACTCCACTGAAAGTAAAGACTTTAATATAAACAGTAATTTGCCTGTGACAAGATTGATTGTATTTGCTATCCATTGCTCTGGAACAAAACTTCCAAAAAGTTAATAGTTTAAAACAGCAAGCTTAAAAAATAACGCTCAGTTCTTAGCCCAAAATCCAGGAATAGACTACATGGGTGCTTCTGGCAATTGTTGCAGCCAAAATTGGATGGAGGTTCCTTTCATTTTATGACTAGACTGGTTTTTGACCAAAAGCTTCAGCTCTTTGCTATGAGAGCCTTTTCACAGTGTGGTAGCTCACTCTCACCAAAGAACAGAGAAGGATAGAGGTTACTAAAGAAGCCCCGATGGCTCAGTGGCTCCTCATGGTCACATCCCATTAATTCCACTGTATCCCACTTATCAGATGTAAAACACGACAACCAGCTCCATTCAAAGGATAAGGACCAAAGAATTAGCTGGCAAACTATTTTAAACCATCACAGTTAAACTCTCTGAGGGCAAAAGTCAGTGTCTTAGCTTAGTCCACAGCTGAAGTTTACCTCTCACATCGGGCCAGGACGTGTTATACTGTGACAGGTAATGTTGTGATCTATGTTGCGTGACTCTGTGCTGCAGGCCCTGCCTAGTACCAACATGCACTGAATAGTTTATACAGGTGAGCTTTCATGATTGTGGATGGTTTCACCAACACCCATAAAATTCTAAAAACATGGTGATATTGTTTTTAAGTCCTTTTATAAGTCTTCCTTCAGTTCCCACAGGAAACTAATGATGGTGCCCAGGAAGAATTAGAGATCAGAAGCATCTTCCCAAGTTAAATCCTTGTTAAAAATTTAGCTCCTGTACTCACCACCAGAGGGAAACTAGATTTATTCGATAAAAATGCCAAGGTTTTGGCAATATGTTTTTTGTCTCTCTCTCAATATGTAAAAACATTCATAGAGAAGCTATTATTTTAGTAAGATTGCTTAATAAAAGTACCAGGTGAATTAATCACGTACAAATTGTGCCTGCTGGAAGCTAAATAATTTGAGATAAGAATTATGCTATTGCGATTCTCATTTTATGAGTGCCTAGCACTTTACAGTTTATAAATAACATCACACATGTAATTTTATTTGATCTTCAAAAAGAAACCACGAGGGAAGTAAGATCAGTGTTAATCCCTCCCTTCTATACATGACTGGGGATATACAAAGGTCTGATGTCTTGCCTAAAGCCATACAATTATTTAGAATATTTCAAAAATGGTTTCAAGTAGGTCATGGGGGTGGAGAGGGAGGGAGGAAGGAGTTGGAAAAAAAAGAGGCGGGGGAGAAACCTGACTATTGAGGCCAGCAGCTGACTCTCAAAGTTAACACAGACAAGAAGGAAGAAATTGTGAAGACCTGCTAGGGCTGGTGAGTCACAGCACTGCAGAAAATTTGGCAACTTCAACTTCCATTTCACCCTACAATTCTTTTGCATTTGTTGGACAGGAAAAACTGTCCTTCTTGACTACAGTGAAAACAATTGTAAAAAAAAAAAAAAAAAAGCAAAAAAGAAGAAGTTATAAATGTCTTGCCTAAATCAGTCTCTGAATTCTTCCGCTGATTCTCAAGTTGGGAAAGCATGGAATGACTTGAAATTCCCTTAAGATGCAGAAATACAGAATGGGAACACGGGAACATCACTCCAAGCTCTTTGATTTAATAGCTCTGGGGTGGAGCGCAGTAGTAATTTGCATATCTAACCAGTTCGCAGGTGGGACTGAGATCGCTCTTCTGAGGTCCTGGCCATAAAAGCCCCTAGTCTGTCCTGTTCTCGAATTTGAGTCCTGTCCAGGCCTTGGTAACCCAGGCTGCTTTTACATCCAGTTTGTGTGTACTGCCCCCTAGTGGCCACGATGCTGGGGCCTTACCAAGGATGACCTTTTAATTTATCCTCCAACCTGGTAGATTTCCAGAGGAGGCAGCATTAGTAATAACCGCACTGGTATAATCTAAGTAAACAGGAACGTATGTCTAAGCCACGATATCACTAATTTGGCTCAATTCAACTCTCTACCTACTGTTTATCCCAAAGATTATGTAAGTAACTGGATTGAGATTTATACAGGAAAATATATATATATATATATATATATATATATATATATATTTTTTTTTTTTTTTTTTGCCTCCCAAGTTGTGAAACTTCCATAGGTCTTCCTTACTTATTCTATAAAGCTTGGATGAGGATACCTACTTCCTTCTATACTGGCAGCGTTTAAACCACACAGACAGACAGGCAGACAGACAGACACACGACGTGTTCAGTTCCAGCTACAGCATAGTCGATTCCCTGAGAAGCATCTTAATGACACAAAGGGTGGATTTAGTTCCTCCTCTGCTGGCTGAAGACAGGTGACACCACTTAGAAGACCACTTCACTGAAGCAGAGACTCAAGTCTCTCCCAAGAGTAGCCTGTATTAGTGGCTAATCATAACGGGAGAGATAGCCTCATTCCCTTCCTCTCATTTGCCGCCACTACAGAGGGCTATCTCTGCTCAAGGGAGGATTCCTGACGTGGTTGAGCATGAACTGGGACTGCAGCACAGCTTAGCATCTGTCTCTGCTCAAAACTGCTTCCTTCCTTTTCCATAAGAACCAATCCTGTATGCTAATCTCCATCTCAGTCTCCGCTTCCCTGGAGCCCAACCTGTAGCAGACACATTAAGCACATGATACAGATAGGACAGCTATACAGACTCCAGTTATTCCTGGGTCCTGTTTCCCTTCCTAAAAACGTTGTTGTACATACATCATGCTACTACCTGATCTAGGACAATGACTGAAATGGCTATTGTATATCCTCTAATTAGCTAACCTCTAAAAGTTTGTGCAGTAATCTTGTACTCAGTAAATCAGGATAACTGCTTCATCTTGAAGTGCAGTTAAGACTTTTCCTCATAAAGAGGGTGTGTCCCCTGGAATGACATGATCAGCAAACACTTGTATGGTACTTGAAGATGTAGTTATTTCATATGACAGTTCCCAGAGAGGAGGACTACTCTTCTTGCCCTTCTGCACTTGGAGGTTATGTATGTTCCATATGCACCGCAGTGTGCACACATGGACACACTGGGTCAGTTCATGGTTATGATATCTGATGCTGAGAAGCTCTCTGCAAAGCTGTAAATGCCAAGCTTCTGCATTTGGACCAGTTTCTAGACAGATGAGCTGATGAGATGGGCAGGAAGTAATTTGGGTTTCCTTGAGAACTGCTGCTGAACACACATAGAATAGTTTCCTTTCAAAGGAGGAGGAATGTTAATTTGCTGCTGGTTAACAGGAACCCTGTTCTGTGAGGTGGGAACATTTATATTGCTTGGAAGCATTTAAGGTCAAGCTTACAAGGAGCTACAAATTATTTAATCATTGGCAGCAGCAAAAGATCCTTTTGGATGCAATTTCCAGACTTCCTTTTTCAACTTCCTAGTCAGTTTCAAATGGCTTGGGATTCTGAATGAAGGTGTGAGTTCATAAGTATCTCTTTCATTCATATACTTCCTGGCAGACTTTTAGAGAAAAGGTTAACAATTAATTTTCTCCATCTGGGTTTAAGAAAAGAACTTCCCACATCTTACTCTCATGTGATTGTATTTTTTTATTCTAAGAGCTTTAGGTGTGACCCTGAGCACCTTTCAATAATTTAATTAAAATGCATCTGGGAGAGTTTAAAGGGATAGTAATGAAGAGAATCAGGGAAAAAGCAGCCAAAGGGAAGAAGGAGGCAGTGTATTCAGGTCAAGATTTCTTAACCTTGGCTCTGATATGCTGCCTTGGGTAATTCTTTGCTCTGAGGGACTATCCAGGATGTGGCACAGAATTTAGCAAAATCGCTCTTCCCCTGCTCATGAAAGGTGACAATAGCCCAACATTGCTCAAACAATGGGGAAGTTTCTCTCTGGAGAAGTGCAAAATCACTCCAAGGGACAAATTATGTGAAGAAGTCATTAGTAATCTAAAGCATCTCTACTTTAAGCAGCACCATTACTGATAGAACCTGGTAATATGGCCCCATGTCATCATTTAACATGCAATTATTAAATAACTATTGATTGTGTTTTTTGAACTATGCTTCAAAAGATGTAGTTATTTTTAACTTGTCTTCAAAAAGTCAAGTGAAGGAGGCAAACATTGAATTCATAATCAGAAGAGCAAATAGAGATTAGTGACTTCTGACATAGAATAGTCTGACTTGTTATTTTGGGGTGAGAAAACAATACACAACCAGGAGAAAGAAAATGGATATTTTGTTTTTTTTTCAGAACTGGCAATCAGTGGCAGGAACGTCTCTCCTGAGGGTGAGTAGTAGGAGCCAGCCACAGTCCCGGCCAGCCACATGGCCCACTCTTCGGAGGGTGCTGTGTGGCTACTGTAGAATATCCAGCAGGCCAGGTGTGTTGAATGCATTTTCATTTAATGCTATTTTCAAATTTAGATGGTTTATTAGAATGTTTTCCCGTTATAGCTTGAGTAACATCTGTAAATTAATGCAAATGAAGGGGATTTAATGAAGGAAAGTGCGGGCTGACACTAAAGGGAAATAGATGGGTTCACAGTCCAGTGGCCATCCCAGGAGGGCTTGTGGAGGTGCAGTGTTGTAACCAATATCTGAAACCCAGGGAAAATTAACCATTTGGTCTTCTTTTCCCACCTGAATCTACACACTCCCTAAATTGCTGTCCATACAAGGGATTCTAGCCCATTCCTTTGCCATTTTTGAGTGACAGTGCTTGCTGGTTAAAAAGACACCAGGACACCAGGACTTCTACTCACACAGACTTACCCCAGACAGTAGTGGATTAGGGCAGATACTGAGTATCCACATGCTTTATTACAAGCATCCTGATTGGTTAAGGCTTTCCATTCTTTTTTTTATTTGTTCTGATTTGTTTGCTGTTTATACTTTTTAACACATGCTAATCCCCCTACCCTGGCTTCTTTAGAATCATTAAAGTGCCATATTTTATCTTGATATTATAGAGTATATATTATAATAAATAATATTTATATATTGTACTATTATGTATATTACATATATCAAAATGGATCTATGAGCAAAATAGAACAATTTTGGTGTTGGATCTTACTTTTAAAACCACAGTCCTCGGAATAAAATTCTAGGAGGGGATTTCCCCTCCAAAGTTTTTTTTTTTTTTTTTTAGTTTGAAAACTGGGAACTTTGCTTGCATTTTAACTCTATTGCTGCCTAGCTTGCTGAATAACTAAAAACAGGTGTAGAGTAGGTGAAGGAGTCACCTTTTTCCACATGGAGGAACAGAGTCTTGCTGTTCTTTAGCTATGTCCAAAAGTTACCGTATCTGTAGAACTTTAGCTTGTTCTTGTAGGCTGAAAGAGCATAAAATATTGACATACAAGGTAACATTAAATCTGTAAATATCCATCTGAGTCAAAATTAGCATTGTTTAAGTGAACACACTGGCTTTCAAGAACAAAATTTTGGAACTGCAAATCAAAACCAAAATAAGATACCATCTCATACCAGTGAGAATGTCTGCTCACAAATAGAAGAGAGGTACCACATGTCGGTGAGGATGTAGAGAAAGGGACCCCTTTGGGCACCACTGGAGGGAAAATACGCTGCTACCATCATGGTGGGAAACTCTGTGGAGTTCACTCATAAAATTGAAGACAAACTACTGTGTGATCCACTTCTCACTCCTGGGTATTTATCCAAAGGTAAAGAAGGCAGGATGTCAAAAAGACATCTGCACTTCCATGTGGACTGCAGCACAACTTACAGTAGTCAAGAGATGGAAATAGGTTGTTCACTGTCTATCAACACCATACAAGTGAGTAAAGAGAAAGTGATGTGTATATATTTTTATACACATCATATATTTATACATATACATTACACAGACATACATGCACATGTATAATAACATCATGCTATTCAGCCTTAGAGCAGAAGGATATTCTGTCATCTGTAATAATGTGGATGAACCTGCAGGACATTATATTGAAACACAGAAAGAACAATATTGCATTATCCTACTTACATGTGGATTGCAAGTCAAACTCACAGGGACAGAAAGCAGAGAGATGGGTGGGGTTAGGGTTATGGGTAGATGTTAGTCTACAAGCACAGACTTGGAGTTACACAAGAGGAACAGTTACCAGAGACTTACCGTAGAACACAGTGATTAAGGTTAATACTGTATTGTACGCATGAATTTTGCTAAGAAAGTAGAAGATAATGTCTTCATTTTACACAGCAAAAAAACATAGTTCTGTGGGTTGCTGTATGTATTAACTAGATTGATTACAATAATAACTTCAAAATGTAAATGGGCTTTGAAACAACACATGTACATCTTGAATATGTGCAATTTGTCATGCCAACTATGCCTCAGTTAACCTGGCAAAAAAACATATCAGGAAGTGTAGAAGAGAAGAGGACCCTGGGGAAAGGGGAGAGAAGGGAGGAGGCTGGCCAGCAGTGATTCAGGGCTACAGATACCTCCAAATTCCTATTGGAGGTAATTGGAAAAGAGAAAAGTCACAGAATGGGAGGAGAAATGCATTGAGAATGAAGACAGACAGACAGACAGACAGAGAAACAAATAGATAGTGTCTTGGTTACTTATCTCTCATTGCTGAGACAAAATACTTGATGCCCAAAATTAAGGAAGGAAGGAAAAGTTTATTTTGCTCACAGTCTGTGGAGATTTCAGCCCACACTCAGATGGCTCCGAGGCAGAGTGGCACATGCAGAGGGCGACAGTTCAGGGCAGCGGAAGACAGCAAAAGAGGCAGAGCAAACACGAGGAGCAGCTTCCTTCCCTCCCTTACACTGTGTGCAAACTACCCGCCCAGGGTGGTGTAGCCCTCATACTGATAATCCCAGAGTTGGAACAGGAATCAATCACAAACTCTAGAAGCCCGCCCCATGACCGCCTGAGGCTTTGGGGGAACTTCCAGACACACACCATAACAGACAGGTGATAGATAGACAGATAGACAGATAGACAGGTAGACAGGTAGACACACACACACACACACACACACACACACACACACACAGAGGTGGGTATAGGTACAGGTACAGATAGATACAGATACAGAGCCCCCAGGAAAAGCCTCACTGAACTGCCAATCATGTTTCTCAAAAAAGCACATTGAAAACAAAATCTAAACCCCTTTGGTCTCTGTCTTTAGTCAGGTAACAAGCAAAACAGGCCTTAATGACCAAGTATCTACCAGATTACAGAACTCAAACTTCTGCACATCTGGGAGACCTTGCCTCTATAGGGAGTGTGTGCAGCACAATAATGTGACACTCGGTGCTATTGGTTATAAAGAATTCTCTTCCCACACAGTCTGAAATATGGCCAGAAGCCTCTTCACAATTAAAGCCTAAGAGCGCAGGGACTTCCTGGAGCAGTTTCCACACAAAATAAATGAGCAGATGTTCATGTCACCCAGATTTTACTTAGAATTTTCCAGGTGACTGCTCAGCATTTACTTTAAAAAAATAAAAAGTTTTGCTATGTAAGAAAACTTTGAGATTTTTCTAGAACTTAAAAATTGACTGCAGGCTGCTAGAAGTACTCCTTAACTACAGACCAAGCTGGCAAGCTGAGCTGAGCGTCCTGACGGTTGGGGTGGCCCACAGATCTGAACAGGCACGTAGAGGTGAGGGGTCGCATTCAGTATGTCAGGCCAAAATACAAAACAGTCAGAGGGCAGAAGAGTGCCCCAATTTTTTGTAAAGAAAACCCAAATCCCTCCCCTAGGAAGGGGAAATTGGTCTCAGAACAGCGCTTGCCTTAGGCTGCCACTTCTAGCTTGATCCACCTTGACTCTAATTAAGACAGAATGCAAGGAACATTTCCACTCATGTTCTAAAATTAAAAAGACATCAGTAGATGATAGTAAGTTACTGGGCATGTATTGTTTCCATAAGGTATTGAAATACATACGTACTTCAACTAATGCTAATTCTCAAAAGAAATCAGCAAGATTGGCATTGTTATTAACACAAATGAAAGAATGAAGGTTTGTAGAGCAACTCAGGAGTGCATGAGTGTTTTCACCGTAGGTCATCTGACTTCAAAGCTGGGGTACTTGGGACTCAGCTCACATCAACAGAGGAGCATAGATACAGATGATTCTCGTTATGTGCAGTACTTATGTAAAGACACTGTGAACCCTTCAGTAGCAAAATATGAACTAGATGAAGTAGATGATTAAGTTCTGCCCATAATATTTTTATGCACTGACCAATCCACCAAGTTAATTTTATGATTCTGTTTAAAGATAACTCCTTTAGTACATCATCCCCACATTAACACTAAACTCTTAGGCAACGGTGCTGCAATCCAGGAATGAATGAATCTTATCTAACGTACGTTTTGTCCATCAAAGCACCACAGCCTTCTTAAGCTCAGGCCCACCGGACAACACTCCAGCACCACAGCTGTGCATAAAGTGATAATGGAGGCACATTTTAAACGGTAAGTGGATCAACAAGAAAACAAAAATGGGAGAACCATGACTCTTAAGTACGCTACCGAAAGGAAAGCTGTGCTCAGTGTGAGAGGTGAAATCTTAGCAAGGACCCTGTGGTATAAACTGCCTGTATTTAAACTACCCTGATTTAAGCTGCCATGTGCCCATCCTGAGTCAGGTGTACCCTGAGATAAAACTGAGAATTTTTCTGAACTCTGGTTATCGTCTGTGAATAAATCCTGCTCCAGGTGCACCGGAGATTCATCTACTCCCTAACATTACTCTCCTTCCTCACTACCCCCTCTGAGAGTCTTCAACAGCCCCCAACACAGGAGTGATCAGATCAGGGCAGTAGAGAGAGAAAAACCTCCAGAACCAGACTAAGGGAGTGGTGAGCACCATTGCGTTGCATCCACAGCAAGATACCTAAAGCCAACCTGAAGCTGCTCACCCACAACTCAGATATTACGAGTGACACACACTCCTGCCTGAGAGGTCCGCACCCTAAGGGTTTTCTCTGGTGGCCACAGTTTAATTGTCTTAGACTTGTCGGCATGTAGAGCCAGAGAATTAAGGCTTCCTGCGAGCAACCCTGAACCAGGGGTCCCTCCTGAGAGATAACTGTGGTGTACATATGCCACGCCGACTCCCAGCTTGATGCTGGGGAACTGAGATCCAGTGAACTGGTGGAACAATGTATACCTTCCTTCTCAGGGACACTTTCTTGATCCCCTACCCCTGCTTCCTGGGTCACCTCCCAAATAAACACTTCACCTTGGGTTCTTGTTTCAGAATCTGGAAGTACTTACATGGGTGTTTAGAATTTTTTTCAAAAATAGTTTATTCTGTCATTATGTTCTTCTTACCAAAAGAATAAAAAGGAGGAAGGGACTAAACCTCCTTCCAGGACATCCATTCTTAACCTATCTTCAGAAAGAAAGACTATATATAAAAATATAAATAGTATGCTAGTAGACAAATATGCAAACCAAATTTCTACCTGTTCCTACCCTCTCTACAAGAGATTTATAACTAATAGTCTTGTAGTTCATTTGAAAGAAAGGAAGATATGAGGAAACAGAAAGAGCAAAGCAGAAGAGAGGGACAAAGTTTCAGAGAAAGAGAGAGAGCGAGTGACAGATCAGCACTTTTTGGTAGGGGACAAGCCACTAAAAATATACTTACACAAGATAGCTAAGACAATTGTATTACTTTGCATTACTAATTTCTATTGGTTTAGTGAAAGGAACAGTTAATGCTTAATTTTTTGATCAATCTTTCGTGTCTATATCTAGTCATCTGAACTACTTTGAAGATAATTATATGCAATATGACAACCACTGTTGACTTTCATCTTGTTTTGAAATTCTGCATAGTTTTTAAAAAATTTTATTCTCCATTAAAATAAATAACACAGATGATATCTATAAAAATTGAGATTCATTAAAATTGGATTCAAATAATTCTAACTTAGTTTCTAATAACGTGATATGTATTATGTACAGGTATGTTTAAATGGTAATGTTCAAATGCCTGCATATGTCACAAATTAGTTCAGTCAATAAAAACATGCATGGACTTTTGTTAATGTACAAGAATGAATAAATAGCACTAAGCTCCTAATCACAGTCCTAAGAGGATATTTTATCCCCAGAGGGGCCAGTATGTTTCAAAAATGAGCTGATGTAAAGAAAAAAACTATAGATATTTTCAAAATGTCTCTGATTATTAGGCTGCAGTTTGTTTTCTATTATTAAGGCTGAAAATTGTAGTATACAATCTTCCAATTCATCTTTTCTCCTTCCACAAAATTGTGATTCAGAAAATTAATGGGACTGATAGAATCTAAGCATTATGATTTCTAATAAACAACAAATCAATAATCCATCAGTACCATATGTTCTGTCTCAAGACAGAATACAGTTTTGCTTCAGTTATCATTCAGTAAATCTTTTGCTATCTTTTCCATATAGCCTCAACAGTTTTTTTGTGATGTTGGGGATTGAACTCAGGGCCTTGTGCATGCTAAGGAAGCACTCTCCCACTGAGCTACCTTCCCAGACCTACCTTGATAAATGTTTTTAATTTCTTGAATTGTTCTTTATTAAAATAAATCAATAAGTTAAAAGCTAGCACCTCTAAATTTTTTTCTTTTGATCAAACAGAATGATGTACACTTACAAATCTTACACACATCTACACACACACACGCACACACACACACACACACACACACACACACATTGAATTAAAATGGTAAAATAACTGGAGGAAAATATTGTCCATCAAATATTGTAGACAAATAGTTCATTTTTTCAACCTTTCAATGAGTCTTCCAAAACAAAAAGAGAAAGTAAGAATCTGAGTAGAAAAAAAATGAATGCAAAATTACAGGTCTTTTAAACTTTTGTAGAAATGTTCAATCTTACTCAAAGTATAGAAAGACATAAGATCACAAATTGATATTTTCTTCTTTCTGGCTTCTAAAGATCAAGAGGTTCAATAAACCATTTTACCAAAAATAATAGGGAAAACAGGCACATTCACCTCCAGCTGCTGTGGGGAATAAATTATTCCAATATTCTTTGAATAAATCTTTAAAAACCTAGAGTGCTTATAACACCCCTAGAATTTTATGCGAAATATGTACTCACTGATATATAGCTAATAATGCTATGACAACATCTTAGAGGAAAAAAATTGGAGAAAAGAAAAATACATCAATAATTTTTGACTAAGTATGTATAGTAATGCAATGATAAGCTATGCACTTGCTTAAAAGAATCAAGTCAATACCTTATGTTAAAATAAAACTGTGAAAAGATATACACACTTAGTTAAAAACAAGAATAATTTGCATAATATGTTAGCACTTGTGTTAAAAAAGTTACAAGCTCCAACTTCCCTTTTCTGATTTTTAAATTATAAATTAGAACTTTGTGGTTGTATAGGCTATGTTTCTTATACATGTATAAACAACCAGGACCTCAAAGGTCTGTGGAACCTGGTGGCCGTTGGATACAGGTATTATGGGCCAGAGGCCAGATGTAGAGCAACAGAAGTATTTTTCTCATTACTTAACCATGACTTCAGTGGAAGCTTGGGACACATTCTTGGAAAGACTTTCACTTTTTGAAATTATTAAGGAAAAATGTTCTGGTGCTTTAATGGTTTTCATTTTCCACATCGAACACTCTGATTCTAGTGTTATCATCATCCTTTAAAAAAGGAGGTGGAGAATCAACTGGGTTACCCATAAATGGCTTTTGCAGCTTCACGAGTGGTTCACAGATTAATGGGAAGGAAAACACCACACAAATAGAAACATAATTTTTCAAAAGAAGTGGCCACCTAGATTAGGAGCAGACATAGAACTTCTCATATGGAGTTTACTTGAAAAAAGAATCATGTGATGTCCAGCACTTTGAATGATGACTTGTGGTAGGTATAGAAATTGAGTTACTGCCTGTTATACTTGCTGCTTTGGAGATCATTCCAAGGTAAGAATGTGCAGAAAGATCCAGTTCCCTATGGACAGACCCACATCATCTCCTGGGAGAAATATAAGGTCAGTGGTTAGGAGTTCCTGATCGACATCTCAGCCTTGCATCTTCCATTACCTTTAAAATCCATTTCCCCTTAACTACCTATTTGTCTCAACAGAAATATTTTGAATGTACCTCTTTGCTACTTCTGTGAAGTGCTTCTGATCAAAGATAAGATTGTCTTGGTTACTGACATGAATTTGACTTGGGGACTGTAATCTTATGTCATTTATTTCTCTGTTTCATCTCCTATCAATACCTCCGTTATGACGGTAGCTTGCTATTATGTGTTCTTTTCTGATAGTACTACTTTTTACTCTATTTTATTTCTTTTCCAGAAGTCTTCATCGTTACCTACATACATATTAATACACTCATACATAAACTAGTGGCTTATCACCACAGTGCAGATAAGATAACTGAATAGGAAATAGAAAGATTCCCATTTTTTTTAACAGCTGCAGTTCTCAAGAGATGAGTTCGAACTCAACTTCCTGAGACATTTTACATATTGTTTTTCCACTATGGAATACAGAACTCTTCTTTCATTTCTTATGTATTCTTTCAAAATGAATAAATGTTTACAAAGGAGGGGAGATTATGTAAAAGAATCCCAGATCTGGCTTTTAATATACTGTAGATTGATTATTGTTGTTGTTATGGTTGTTTCTGGTTTTAATGTTTCCATTTGAGTTTTGCTAAATCAACAGTTACACAGGGTAGAATATCACAGGAAAGACTGGAATGATTTTCTTTAGGGAGTGCAGACAGAGAAGGGAAAACATTAGAATGGGGAGCAAGCCTTGTATAAAGTATACTGCTAGTTGTAAGAGATGGCGGGATGAAATCAAAACTATGATTCAATGTCCACGGAGTGGGTTAATAAGAATGTATCATACTGTCTGAGAGGCAGAATCACACACTTGTCCAGAATTCTATTTTCCATGTCAGTAGCCTCCAGTCCTATCCTCTTGCTTATAGCTGAGCTGAAGAAGAAGACTGAATCTCTAAAATCCTTGTATCAGATGTTAATTACTCAGCTCTGGCCTCAGAGAGCAAAATTCTACCTCGTAGAGCACACACGTATTTGTATGGATCACAGATTCTTCACCAGTCCTCAGGGGAGGCCTATGGACTGCAATATAAATAGAGCATTGTGTGTAGAGATTTTTACAAAGAAGGAACAACAAAAATTGTGTTCATCATCTTTACAAATGAATAACAAAAACGAGCACAGGCTCCATGCATTCAATGTATAAAGTTGTATTATTTGCTAGGCAGGCACATATTCCACTGAACTATATCCCCAGCCCTAAAGTTGTATTATTTATAAACGATAAAGCTCTGAAGCTTGCCTAGGGAGGTAAGCAAAAGAATTCAATCCAGTTCTCATTCTTTTTGTGTACTTTAGTTCAGTGCAAAGCCAGGAGATGAAGTCTTTACTTGACCTTGCTTTCACAGAATACAAATTTGTCACAATTTCAACAATCAAGTGATTCACTTGCCAGGTATCCTGTACCATAAATCCTCTCTAATTCACCAACAATATATTTCTTTCTTATGACAGTTATACATGTAAATACAGTGACCAAAAACAATGCACATTTCTTGTCTTATGAATCTATATTTTGGAAGTATAAGGTGGCTCTCATAGGGCCAAAATAAAATTTGGAGTGAGCCCACTTCGTTGGAGATTCTAGGGTAGAATACTTTTCCTCATCTTTTCCTTTCAGGAGATTTCCTTCACTCAGAGGCTTATGACCCTTTTCATCTTCAAAGCCAGCAATGGCTGACTGAATCTTTTTCAGATCATATCTTTCTGATCATGACTCTTCTGCCTCTGTCTTCCTCATTTAATGTTCCCACGATTACCTTAGGCTGCTTTTCTAATACAAGACAATCTCCTTATCTCAAGGTGAAATGATTAGCAACCTTCATTCCCACTCATACCTTAATTTTCTTTCTAATGTAAGGCAACATATTTGCAAATCCTAGGAGTTAAAACATGGGCATATTTTGGGTTCATTGTTATATGCCTTGATGCACTGTTTTAGGCATGCATGAACAAAAATTCCTATCATTGCAATCTTGATCTTTAGTAGCTGTTTCCCTTTTGTCTTGTCCAGGGTGATCCCTAAATGACATGAGACCTAACACAAGCTAAGAAGCCCCACTGCCTCCCAAGCTGTGCTTTCTTCTCCCCTTTACATCTGAGTTTTCTCAGTTCCCTGTAATCTTTTTTTTTTTTTTTTTTTTTGCGGTACTGGGGATCGAACTCAGGACCCTGCGCTTGCTTGGTAGGCGCTTATTCCACTGAGCTATATCCCCAGCCCTGTTCCCTGTAATCTTGACACAATTATAGGCAAGGCCAGAGCTTCGGTTCAGGTACAGCTCCAGGCCCGCTTCAAACCTAACTCCTGTTTCTGCTAGCATCTGTCTAACTTAACAGATTCTGTGGAATATCTTTTCATAGAATCCAGAAAGAGACACCAACTTATATTACCCCAAATTTGAAAATGGAAACAGCACTTGCGGCAGAACCAGCTGGTAAGAAACATGCAGAGATTCAAAAGTCTCAGGACACTCTCAATGTTGTATCTCACAGCCTTCCAGCCAGGACAGCCTGGCCTCCCAGTTCTATGTGAGCACTTAACCTCAATGAAATGTAGAAACAAGTCTAGCATCACTTGTAGACCTGGCCTACATAGTTCCAGAAACTCTGGACAGAGGAAATCTTCCAAAAGGTGTTCAAAACATAGTCTTGGTTAGAAAGATCAGATCATTCAGGAATCTATGTACTTGACGAGTGTTAGACCCTATTTGATACACTTTTATGAGTGTTACTGATGGGACCAACATATTAAGTTATTTGAATCTATAAAATTCATCAGATGAGAAAAGTCCAAGGCTGGCCCCATACCTGCTTCACAAGCCCTTGGTTTGGGGCAGACCCAATAACCATAGATTCTTAGCTTTTCTCAAGAAAACATGAAATATTTTATGCAGAACAGATGATATAAAATAAATTATATATGTTCTATGGGTGGGGAAGGTCACATGACCCTGAGATAATCCCATTTTGGCAATGGACAGGAGCTTTCCGGGATTCATCGCACTAGCTGAGATACACATTTTTCTCCTGTCTCTGACATGCTACATCAAACACAACCCAAGCACAAATCCAGCTACAGAGCTGGAGGACAATGAAATACACCGGGAGGGAGGACAATGGGGAAAACATCATTTCATTTTCACACCACAGGATAGAGACAAAGAAAATGAGCCTCGAGAGATAAGCTATTGAGGGAGTATACACAAAGGAATCCAAGGCTGAAACACCAAAGAAAGACAAGCATCCCTGCCATGGACAGAAGGTTAAGCGTAATGACTAGTATTATTCCCAGAGGATCAGGCTCCAAAAGGTAAACTCAGATGAAGAAAACATCAGCTGCACTTGTAAACTAGTTCACACACAAAAAAAGAAAGATTCAGCAAAGGCCTTTAAAACAAAATAGGGCATTGTTAGTGTCTGAGCAGAACAGGAGCCCATACTGGTGAGACTGGTTTTAAAGTGGTAGGGATATTGACAGTCAGGACCAATGCAGTCGAATGTATGGATTTCATCCAAGCAAAAACAGCAAGAATTGGATCCCCTGGTTCAGGCAGCCCTCCTATCGGAATGCTGATGTGATTATAAAGCTACCTCCTTCCTTGTGCAAAACATAAACAAAGGTCAAATGTGTAACTCAAACGTGTTCCAAAGACTTGAGCTTGCTGAAGAGAAGCATGCTGATCATAAACAAGTCTAGACTCCTGGAAAAGTATTTGAAAATTCAAAACGAAGACTTCTGTTTTCAGTTCTACCAGTTTATGACAGTTATCTTTGTACTCTGACTTGTACTTATGTTCTACTGCTGTCTAGTTTCATGGTTTCTGGAAAACTCCTTAATATAAATGAACCTTTATTTTCTTTTCTGTTATTTCTTACCTCAGAGTTTTTCCCTAATGTATACGCATTTATATTTACATACTGCGATGAGCCCCGTACCTGCTGAAAATGAGCTGTTTTCCACCTGTCCTTATTCTCCTTTTCCTGCTGTCACAAATGAAAGAAGGTTCTAGGCTGAACATTTCAGTATGGTGTGTTGAGTTCTTGACAGATGTTTACAATATATTTTAAATTAGACTAGAGAGAAAAGAGAGTAATGTATTTTCTGTGGAAAAGCGGAGTTTATGAAGGAACTAGGAAAAAAATGGTTCTTCTAATTTCCAGATAGTTTTTATTAGATGGGAGAAGAGCAGAAAAACTGAATGGTTATCCTGAATAAGTACCATAATGGTTGTGTAAAAAAGATATATTTTAGAAAATTATGGCTGCCTGTCCCACTCTGACATTCTGCACTCTGCACTAAATGTACTACGATGGCCCGATTTAAACCTGTGGTCAAGGGAAATTAAGTCTGTTGAATTTTTCAAGAACTAAAGTGCATCTGAAGCTTTTCATCTTAGTTCTTCATTTAATAAATTATCATATTTACATAAAATATGTAACTGTGTGTCCTTTAGCAGTAGGGTCCTAAATTTTTATTTTCTCTATAAAACCAACTGATTTAGAGAATAAGAGAAAACATCCTTCAAGGGGTTTGATCAATAATGACTGGCCTGTGACTGTTTCAAGAGGGTGATTAGTTAGCAATAGGACTTTGGCATTGCTGAGCAGGGTGTGCCGTTGGGAACCAAAGTAAACTTAGAGAAATAAAAGGGTTTGTTAGCTCTACAGGATAAGAATAGGCAAAGGGACCAATGTACGATGAACAAGTGGGATTTATTCCAGATATGCAGGTTCAGTGTTTTAAAACCTAATGTAATTCATCATATTAACAGAGTAAAAGGAGAAAAACTATATGACCATATCAATAGATGCAGAAAAAACATTTCACTAAATCCAGTTCCTAATAATAATAAAAACTCTCAGAAAACTAGAATTAGAGAGGAACTTTCTAATTGGTTTAAGAACATCTATAAAAAACACTTTTAGTACCTTGGCCATGGCGGCATACAGCTGTTATTCCAGCACTCTGGGAGGCTCAGGCAGGAGGACTTCAAGTTTGAACCCAGCTGAGGTAATTGATCAACACAGAGAGACCCTGTCTCTAAGGAGAGGGGGCTGTGGGTGTGGTGCAGTGAAGGTTCTGGGCTCAATCCCTAGGATGGCAAACAAACAAACAAGCAAACAGATGACACTACAGCAACACACTTAATGCTGAAAAACTATAGGTTGAGTCCCCCTAATCAGAAAATCCAAAACGCTCCTAAATTGAAAACTTCTTGGGTATCTACTTTACACCTCAAGTAGAAAATTTATGCCTGAATGTCACCTACAAATAGCAGCTAATAGACATTAATATATAGTATAAAATTACCTTCAGACTATGTGCATTAGATACACCTGAAACATAAGTTAATTTCCTGTTTATGCTTTGGAATTTCTTTAAGGATATCTCAGTGTTCCTAGGTTCATATTCTACTATCTGAAAAAGTATCTCAAATATCTAGAACACTCCTGGCCCCAAACATTTCAAATAGAATATACTCAACTTGCATATACTTTCTCTTTAAAATCATGAAAAAGACAAGAATGCCCATCTTAACCACTTCTATCCCCTATCACAATGGAAATCCCAGCTAAGGTGACAAGAAGAGGAAAGAAAACGTATATATGTTGTAAGGAAGCATAAACTTATCTTTCATCACAAATGACATAGTTGTCTATGTAAACAATCTGAAAAAATTAATTTAAAAAATCTTGGAAATAAGCAGATATACCAAGGTTTATATATAAGGTTAATATAAAATATAAACTTTTCCTACATACCAGCAATGTGTGGTAGGAACTTAAAATTTTTAAGACCCGCTATGTTTTACAGCAGCGCCAAATCGTGCTTTCTTACATCTGCTAATCTGAGCGACTTCGTTGAAAACAACAGCATGTGATATAACAGCCACTGGCCATGCCCATCATCTTGTTTTCGAATCCTGTATCTTTTTTATTGTTTTGTCTTCACTACTGTTTTTCTCTTTTATCTCTTTAAAAAAAAAAAAAAAAGACAGAATGACTCAGGTATTTTTATAGTTTAGACCAAGGATGGTTCCCTGAGTCCTTGTCTGCTCAGACTTGGGGCCTTTGGAAGGCAGCTGGTTCGTGGGAGTGCTGTTTTCGCCGGGGAGCTGGTCCAAAGCTGGGCTACCAGCTCAAGTGCGGTTAGGCGATGGGGCCTAATAAGAGAAGGTGGGCGACTGGAGGCATGAAACCGACGGGTACAGCTTCCTCCCTGGCTCCTCCAACTCGCTGCACTTCCTGGCCACCATTGTACGAGCTGCTGTTCATCTGACAGGCCTTTCCAGCGACCCACTTCGTTCTTGGAGCTCGCTAACCGTGGATTGAAACGTGAACCTCCTTTAAGTTTTAGATGTTGGGTATTTTGCCCTAGTGAGGAGGAAAGTGACTAAGATCACTGAGTCACTTATATGTATATTTCTTTTTATTTTAAAGATGCATGAAAACATATTAACAAACACACATACATTTACAAAATAACACAAAAACACCACAAATAGAGTTTCAGACAAGGTGATAGGATATTAACAATGGCTGTTGTACTACATATTGATATCTTCAAATTGGTTACTCAGATAAACAAATTTGCTACGAGGAATGGATTCATTGCAGTGACAGGACCTGACCATATGGTTTAGAAATCACTGAACCTGGCTCACAGGAACAACTTGGAAATTTGGAGATGTTATTAGAGAAGCTCTAAAAAGAACTGAGCTCAGAGTGAGAGTCTCATCAGAACTCAGAAACCCAGAAGGCAGACAGAAATGTGCACAGTGAAAGCCAGACTCAGGGTTCCTCATCTGGGAAGAAGGGCTTCCTCCACACAGGGAATGATCATGATCTCTTTCCAGATGAATATATAATATTATTGTAGTCTATCCACATGTTCTAACAATAATCTTGTAAAATTTAAAGACATATTGTTAAGTGAATATAACTTATGATTTTACTTATATAGAACACTGGAAAAGGCAAACACATTCCAACTGTGATAAGACAGGTAGAGTTTAATAATTTGTGGGAGAGAAGAGAGAGGTGAGTCAACAAAGCCCAGAGAGTTTGTAAGACATGCTGCCGTTGTAGATCAATAACACTCTATATCTGTGAAAAAATCATAATTTCACCCTACAGAGAGTGAATTTTAATGTATTTAAATTAAAGGAATACTCTAAGGAGCTTGAATATTCCAGCACAATCTTTGGAACATGACAGACTATAAGCATCACAGGTCAGTGGACAAATTTATTAACTAGAAGGTCATGGATTAACAATTCTGATCTCATCTATATGTATGCTGAATTTGAATAATTAAGAAAATGAATGTCAGATGATGCATCAATTTTCTCATTGTTGAAGTAGGAGTTTTAGAAGGAATAGTAGAAAGGTAGAATCATTAGTGTATGAAATCATATTTAGCTTAATCTAGATATTTGCATGCAGAAACGCTTACTCAAAATTACGTATCATTGGGTTATTATACACACTTATATATCCTTACTCTGTCAGCTGAGACACCATAGAAGAAAAAGCATCCCTGTGGCAATGAGCACACCTAGTTCCCAAATCTTGGTTTCTAAAACCATTCTCCAATAGAAAAGAATCAGGGCTCCCTAGAAAAGTGGCTGATTATAGGAGCATGGTATGAAAGATGCAGATTTTTGTGGGGCATTTTATAGTACCAGAAAGTAAAAAATACATAAGCAGAGCAAAGAGCACCATGTTCGGGGGTGAGGTTTTGTCTAAAGAAGGAGGAGGAGCAATGGAAAGAGCCCTGGGGGCCAAAGCTACAACAATCTGAGCAACAAAATAAAGCAGATATTACAACACACAAATTGAGTATCCACAAGTCTATGTTCATATGTATAGATGAATGAATAAACAAAGAAAGAAAAGGAAGCAGAGAGTTCCATGTAGAGCGATGACAGATAAATTTTGCATCTTTTGCCTTTGGGAGGAGACTAAGGGTCTACACTTTAAGTAGAGTCTGAAGAGTGTCTTCTTTCCAAAGAAGGGATGAAAAGCATGAGAAGTGGGAGAGAAAAGAATAAATTTACCACAGAGAAACTTGACAACCAGGTCTTCCAGCTGACTGAGGTTGACTTCCACAGTGACAAGTCATGTGGTTCAACGTGATGAAAATGTCATTGTATCCCTGATTTTTGTGACAAAACCTATAACCCAAGTGTAATCCTGAGGAAAATATAAGAATTTGTCTAACATTCCCAAAATTATCAAGATCACAGAAAAATAGGATCTGTGTAACAGTCATATCTAAGGGAACCTCAGGAGACAATTCAGCTACCTGCCATGCAGCATCTTTGGTGGTATGTTGTTGGCAAAGATACAGGGCATTAGGTCCTATCTATTTCTTGAAGTTAATTATAAATAAAAATATGTCCATATTATTTCTTTAACTGTAACAAGTGTGCTGCACCAATGTGATATGTTAATAATGGGGAAGACTGAGTTTAGGAAATGTAGGAACTGAGGGCTATCTTCTACATAATTTTTCCATCAATATAAAAATATTCTATAAAAATAAAGTTTATTTAAAAACAAACATGGCTAACTGTCCCTGAGCCACCTTCTCCTGTGCCTCCAGAGTGCCCTTGTCCTAGGCAGGGACACTCAAGATGTCCAGGATCTTGGGTCCCTATTGCTGCCTGTGCCATTGGTTGGCTCTGAATTGTGGCATCTGGCTTTTATAATCTGCCTACGAGTCCTCCTCCATCTCCTCTTGAGATGAAAATTTATTTCAAAGAAAAAAATTTGGGTCAGAAAAGCATGTTGCAAAATTTGGTGAAGTGGGCATTTGTTTTCACTGAGCCATTTTTTTTCCAAATAAAATTTATTTCCCCTAATATGAGTATAAGGTGATCTGTCCCTGTCACATATTTTCATGGAAATTTGGAGGGTTCAAGATTAATAGACTCAAAAGAATCAAAGGGTTAAACTTAAATTTTATCCAGGAACTGCTTCAGTTTCTAGAAAGAGATCTTGTTCACAGAGGGAAGGTGACAGCTGCATTAACATCCATTAATGTCTGGGGTTCTTCCGTTTGTATATGATCACGTATTGCAGTCTAAAAATATCTTAATTTTTAAAAATGATATTGTAGTTAGAAACATACGAATAATAAAATATCCTTCAGGGCCTTTTGAAATTGAAAATAAAAGTGTCAAAAACAATTCAAATCCCAAATCTGGGCTCAAGAAGTTTTGCCAAGTCCAAGCTCTCCTGAAACACAGCTGTGGGATGGGTGGGGAAGCATATGCCTAAAAGGAACTTTTCCCAGCCAGCCTCTCAGAAAGATGAGAGCCAAGTGGCTTCAGGTATCACACAAGTGAAAATTGGAAATGGTCGGGCAGCTAGACCCTGAGCTCTGAAAGTGAGAGAGATCTTGGTAGCTGCTGTTTAAGGGGGATGATCAAGTATCTGTACTCACGGTCCTTTCCCCCCCTGATGAAGACTTAAGATATGCACAGTGCCCCCCACCCTCTTACCTTAAGATTCATGGATGTGCAAAGAAATCCAGTCCCTCCTCCCCTTATGCCTCACTGGTGAGGACTCAGACCCTTGCTGCGAACGTGAGCATAGACGTAGGCAGTGAAGCTGCCGTGGGACTTTCTTATCTCCCTGCCTCGAAAGGTAAATGTCACCTTCTACTTTCCTTCTCCATTTCGTCTCTAGAGAGGATTCTGACTGACGGCTTCGGTGTGGTGATTTTAGCTCTTTGCAGCCTGAGGGCTGAACATAGCAGACTAATTTTATAATTGTGTGTATACTCGCGAAAATAAGAGGGAACTCTAAAGAACTGAGGGCAGAGAAAAATACCAGAGAAGCTTGGAACTTTAGAAGGATATACTGTTTAGCAGCCCAGGTAAGAAATCTCTTTACATAGCTGTAAGTAGTGCTTTAAGAGAAAAAAATAATATTGTGACTAATACAAATATAACATTAATTCATGTTACAAGTTTTAGCACACTTTAACTAGGCAATTAATCAAATATTAGAACAGATTTGAAGGAGAATACAAAAGCACGGACCTAGGTGTAGATCGAGAACATTAAAACGAATGTACAAATAGTGAAACTAGTTTTTTCACAGACAGACTCAGAAAGAAACTGAATGAAATGAACTTACATGTTTATTGGCAAGAATCACTTTATACTGCAATTAGTTACTTACAACTACTACAGCAATAAAATAGATTCCACACAACTGAAATCAGAAAAATCTGAAAAAGTACACTTTTCTATTGAAATATAGACTTTGTTTTCTGTAAAATATGTCAAAGTAGCATTCATGCCATTCTCAGGGCAGACTTTATGGACTTGTGTCGCATACAGGTGCATAAAAATGGACTCTGACCACAGTCAACTTTCCACATCTCCTCTCTGTTACAAGACAGCCCTTCACAGTGAAGGTAATGAGGTACTGCACACGCCTGCTAACAAGAGTTAGTAAAAGAAACAAGGCAGACCTGCTTGGAAAACCTCCAGGCCCTTTCAGGTACCTTAGTCTTTACCTTGTTTGTTCCTGAAGATGAGACATGGTGAGGGAAGCATTATAAAAGTTTTGGGATCAATACGGATTGAAACAGCGTAAACCTAACCCAGGAGTTTGAGATTCTCTGGCCTCCCTCCTGCTCTCCACGGTCAATGTCGATGCTAGCCAGGCAACTGCTACTGCCCTGATCTTCCTGTTCTGTGCCCTGCTCATGGCCTGATAGGATGAATAACAGCTTCCGAATTCAAGTCGTTATGTAAGAGCCTACCAGGTGCATTTAGGCACAGTGTTTGGACTGTTAGTTGGTATTTCTTTCGTCCCGGTTGTCATGGGCCACTTTCCTTATGTTTGTCCAAGTTTTTCCAGGAGCTTGTTACCTAGAAGAGCGTATTCAAGGTGGAAGTGAGAACACTCATTGTCCCCCGATAGCGTGGTGCTGCTAATGGAACAGATGGATCAGCATGACCCAGGTAGCTGTTTCATCTTCTCATTAATCCCCTTTTCCGTTATCTCTCTAGGCTCTGTCACATTAGCTCTAAGGAAAGTGATCCTTTCTCCAGTAGTTTTCTGTGGGTACTTACACAAGGTACAAATTGTTTATTTCTGTAACATTTCCAGTGGAAGTTGGAAAAAGACCCCGGGGAGACCACGCTCTCATTACCCTCGTGCAGACCGATTGCAGATGTCCCGATCTGTCTTTACATTCTCTCCCTCTGCCTTTGTCACTGAGCAAGGCAGTTGCATCCTGAGTGGCTTTGAGGACAGGAGTGATGATTAAGCGGGTAAATGCATCTTATTCCTTCTCTTCCAGCAGCTCCTGTGTGGCTGCCTCTTCACTAACTAGCTGAGTTATATAACTACGGCCCCAGTAGGTCTTTGGCCCATACAACTCTCTCACTGTACTTTTCTGGGGCTAACTTTATAAGATCAAACTTTGGTATTTCTCTGACTAAGTATACACTGACCACCGGGAAGTATTTTATCTTTGGACACAACCATGGGTGGGAGGAAAGTAGCTTCACTTTCCCAGGGGTGCAGATGGGTGAGTAATTCCACACTGCAGTCATCACCCTTTATCTGCAGTCTTCTTTACTTCAATTTCAGTTATGCACAGTCCACCATAGGCCAAAAATATTTTTTAAAAATTGGACCCTACTCATAAAATTCTCCCTGAAAAATAGGGCCAGGAGTGAGAAATTTCACTGCATCAGTTCTTCCTAAAATCCTCTGTGTTTCCCTGGGCCTGGAGGAAGGCTGGACATTCTGACAAGGCTTATGCCAGATGTGGCTGAGACTGGACTATCAACATAGATAATAAGATCCACCAGGGCACAAACATATGCACACTAATTTGGTCTCAGTTCTAAGCAAATGTTGCCCAGAACAATTTGTGACTCAAATGGCTCTTCTTCAAAGGGCTCAGAGCCACATACCCAGAATATCTCCAGTGGCACCGAAGGCTGAGCGTGATATGGTAATAGAATGTTTCAGTCTTATGTTTCTCATGGAAATGGTCACATTGCGTGGGTTCTGTCCAAGTATCCTCATCATGCATCATGCTCAGTATTAACCATTTTAGGCAAAACATAGAAACACAGAAGTACTCTGTTGGAAAAGATACTTTAAAAGTTCATGTGACCTCATTTTTCTCATCAGAAGGGAAATATTTTTCTTTTT
Organism: Dinomys branickii; assembly: GCA_004027595.1. NCBI lineage: Eukaryota > Metazoa > Chordata > Mammalia > Rodentia > Dinomyidae > Dinomys > Dinomys branickii. The sequence goes on along the minus strand of PVLD010017307.1, from coordinate 8,406 downwards.
CATATTACAATGTTCTGAAAGGGTACAGTGCTATCTGCTTTAACCCTTTTTTTTTTGCAAAGAAATCAAAGTTTGTTATTAGAGAGGATACACAGAGACTAATTTTTACGTTTTTATTTTTATTTTCGTGAGTTCCTATTTGCATTCCATAATGGCTACATTCATTGTGGAGAGTTGGGGTGTATACATAGCATATCCCAGTCCCTCTTTCAATCCCTTTCCCTCCTTTTCCTCTATCCTCCCTTCATTGTTTGTTCTTTTCACTTTGAAAAAGATCTCCCTACTATCTATTTCTCCTTTCTTCTTTATTTGTGTTTGGGATTCCCATATCAGGTAAACGTATGATGTTTAAGGTTGTGCGCCTGAATTATTTCACTTAACGTTATGGTCTCAAGGGTCATCCATTTTCCTACCAATGGCTACTTTATCATTCTTCATGGCATGATGGTCTCTTGTGTGCAAATACCACTTTTTCTTTACCCATTCACCTGTGGATAGGTTCAAAGCCCGTTTTCGAGATTTACTGTGATGAATTAGGCTGCTAACAGTGCTGCTCTACATGTAGTATGGTAACATGATGTCTTTGACTCTTGCTGGAAGAGTCTTAGGAAGGGGCCAGTTAAGCCAAACAGAATTTCTAGTTCTAGTTCTATGACAAAGCTGCATGCTGATTTCCATGATGGCAGGAGTAGTTCACGTCTGGTTCCCTGCAGCCTCACTAGCATTTTTCCTATGTGATTTCTTGATGCTAGCCATTCTTTCTGGAGTAAAATAAAATCTTAATGTCACTTTAACTTGCATTTATCTAGCAATTAGTGATGTTGAACATGCTTCATGCATTTACTGACCATTTGTATTTCTTCTGAGAGGTGTCTATTCATTTCTACTCATTTCAATTTATTTTTTATTGAGTCTTTTATTGTAGGGTGTCTGATTTTTTAAAAGAATTCCTTATGTATTTTAGATGTTAATCCTCTGTACAGGGCTAGCAGGAAACAATTTTGCCTTTCTGTACATTCACTCTGTTGTTTGCTGTCTTTGCTATGCAGAAAGTTTTAATTGATATGATCACATTTGTTGGTTCTTGGTATTCATTTTTGTCATTATGGTTCTGTCAAGAAAGTCCTTGCCTACACCTATGTCTTCTAGAGTTTTATCTATTTTATCTATCAGCAGATTTTGTTTCTGTGTTCACATTTAGACACTTGATCCATTTTGGGTTTTGTTTAGTACATCATGAGGTATGTTCTAGCTTCAATCTTCTGCATATTCAATTTTTCTTGCATATTTGTTAAAGATATGCTGTTTCACCCAGAATTTATTTTGCTCTTTTGTCAAAGATGAGTGTGTCTGAAGTTGTTTTTCAATCTTTTCTTCTGTTCAGTTGATGCACATTTCTGTTTTTATGAGAGCATCACACTGTTGTAATCACTGTAGCTAATTTCGAATGCAGGATCGTGGTATCTCCTGCTTTGTCCCTCTTTCTTAAGGCTGCTTTTCTCAGTCTAGTTCTTTTCTGGCTCCACATGAATTGTTTGCTCCAGACGTGGAGAATGCTTTTGATATTTTCATTGGGATTGCACTAAATCTGTATGTCAGTTTTGGAAGTATAGCCATTCTGATTTTATTCATCATGTCTATCTAAGAACAAGAATGTTTTTCAATTTTATGAGGTCCTCTTCATGCTGCTTCTTCAGACTGCTGTATTTTTCATCTTAAACTTCTTTCACTTCCTTGTTTAGGTTAATTCCTGTGTTTAATGTTTCTCGATACTACTATGAGTGGTATTGTTTTCCTAATATCTTTCTCCATGTGCCCATTATTACTGAACAAGAACACTACTGATTTATGTGTTTATTTTGGGCCCTACTAAACTGCTAGATTTTGCTGTTAATTTTAGGAGTCTTTTGGTTCTAATTTTTGGGTCTTCTACCTAGAGGATCATTTCATCAGCAAATAATGATAATTGGGTTCTTCCTTTCTTCTACATAAGCCTTTTATCTTCTTCTTTTATGTGATTGCTCTAGTTAATGTTTACATTAAATATAGGTGATGATAATGTTTATCTTTGTCATGTTCCTGATTTTAGAGGGAAAGTGTTTGGTTTTCTCTATTTAGTATGATGCTGAGAATAGATTTGCCAAAATGGCTTTTATAAGGCTGAGAGAAAGTCATTCTACAACTATTTTCTCTAGTGTTTTTTTATTTTCTGTGTCATGAGTGGATACTGGATTGTGTCAAAGCTTTTTTCTGCATATGTCAGGATGATCCTATGATTTTTGTCCTTGGTTCTGTTTATGTAATGTACATGTATGACTGTGGGGAGGCTTTGGGGTAGGTGAGACTTTTCGTAGGCATTTTCCTTCTCATGTTTCCAGGTTTTGTTTGTTTGTGTGCTAAGACTTGTAGGTTGGTTGTAGTGAGCACGTTGTTGCTAATGTGGAGACCTCTTTAGTTATTGTCTGCTTGTCAGTGATTTATTCTGGGTGAGTCTAGTTATAGGCCTTTGCCTCTGTTCCAGAATACTTTCGCCTCCTTTTATTTGGGAGGGGATGCTGTAATGTACTTGGATTTGGGACCTGGCTTCCCCAGAATGTTGAGAAGTGTTCTCAATTATTCTACAGCAGTCTAGATATTGGCAAACAGAGAAAATCCATCGATAGCAACAACTGTATCACCTCAGCTATAGTAATAAAGTCATGAAAAGCAATAGCATCAAAGACAAACTGTATATAAACATCCCCTAGGAATCAATATTGTATACTCTTAAGTACAGAAAGGACATTTATGATTATAACATAAACACTAAGCCCTACCAAATATTGTGTCACTCTAAATATCTACTAAAGGGAGCATCTTTACCCCCACTACATTAGAACAGTCCTCAGCAGCGATAGCATACACTAATGTATAGGTTCATAAAGCTTAATGGTTATAGTAGCAAAGATAGATAGTGAGGGGAATGGGTGCACGAAGGAAGTAAAATTTGATAAATTAAGCAATAGAAGATGAGAAAGGTGTGAAAGAAGTGAAATAAAGGGTGCCATTAAGGAGTAGAGAGAAATTAATAGTGCTAGATAAAGTAATAAAAATGAAATATAAGAAAATGAAGGAAAAGAAAGAACAAGAGAAATCTAAAGAAAAAAACATAACTGGGGAAAAATTATAGGGGAGAAAAAAGAGAAAAAAGAAAAGAAAAAGAAAAAAATGGAGAAAAAACATCCCCAAACACAAATAAAAACTGGTCAATATTAAAGAAAAAAAATAAGTCAAAAAAATTCTTCTATACTTTGAAATGAGTGAGTTCCTTCCAGGACCTGCAGTCTTGGAATCCAGTAAGTCAGAGTCCTCTTCACACAACTTTGTACCCTGTTGTTTTGTGAGCCCCTGTCCCCAGGAAGCCCCAGACTTAGGCAATCATTGACTCTGAGATATCATCAGTCTTAAGTGGTAAATGGGCAATCAGCGCACTGCTCTCCACTGAACATAGGCAGAAGATCAGGGACTTAAGCAGATTTCTGAACTCAATTCATCAACTTCAGATCCAGCCACCTCCGAAAGCCACACCCACCAGGCCTGGCCTCCTACCATGGAGTTCGGGGCTGTGTCTTTCCTGGCCTGAGCTTGATCTTCTCTGAGTATCTATGTCAAATTGTTACCCTTTCCACGGACCTATCTCCTGTGGCTGTCACCCGCACACTGTGGTAGGGCAGCACTGAAAATCCTGGAGTTAAGCTATAGTACAGTAAAACAGTAAAACCTCAGGTTTTGAGCACAATTTGATCTGGAAACAGGTTTACAATCCAAATCACTTGTGTATCAAAGCAAACTTCTGCATGAGGAATAACTGAAATTTGGATGATTTGTTCTATGACTCAAAATATTCATAAAAATGATTATAGTACTCTAATAAAATACAAAACAATAAAGAAATCACAAAATATAGAGAAAAAAGACAAGTTTACCTGCACTTAATGGCTGCTGTTAGGAAGACAAGGGAAGAGTGTTACTGTTTACGGTGACTTTAACTATTAATGAGAGAGCCGCTGTGATGTACCGATCAATGCAATCTTTCTCTTTTTATGCAGCTTTAATAAGGAACCTATTCAATGACACATACTTTTGCATCCTTTTGAGAATTTTGCAGAAATGTGATATTGCATTGTCTACAGACTCGCCGCTTGCACCGCTGCAGCTTTATTTGGATGATTCTTTTCCACAAAGTTTGGTAGTTTCCCACATTTTACACATCTCCCTGATCTCATTTCAAGTGAGGTATTTCTCTTCTTCTCCATCTCTCCTCTTTCTCTGCAGATAAGATCTTCTCCAGAACCTATTCCTTTTGGGAGACAATCAGCCACAATCATACAGCGCAAGACACACACACACACACACAGAGAAAGAGAGACAGACAGACAGAGACAGAGACAGACATCACTAGCTCAGTTGTGATCATGTGAGGTTTGGCATCACGTACTACTCATATGGTATGATATTGTTTGTTTACTAAAGTAAAATTTATTAGAAATATTTGCTCATCTTTTGGAACACTCAGAATAAGTGACTCACAATCCAAGTTTTAACTATATAATAATTACTGGCTTTGTTTTTCAACCCCACATGATCAAGCTCTTTGAAGATGGTGCCTGATTGAGTTCTCTCTGGCAGTAAGGTGTGCACTTTCACTGCATTTCTTCCTTAACCCTATCCCACCATCGAGAAGTCACTCCTTTTTTTGTTGTTGTCTTTTGTGACAGGGTTTCACTATGTGGTTCAGGCTGGCCTTGAGCTCACTTGGTAGCCCAGGCTGGTCTCGAACTTGCAACGATCCTCCTGCCTCAGCCTCCCAAGTGCTGGGATTATGGGAAAGGGAGTCACTCTTGGGGTAAAAACTCACATTGGTTTTGTAATTTACAGTTGCTTTTGGCTTTTACTGTTGTAGTTCTTCTAGCCTGTCTGCTATTTTTCCCTGAAACTACCATCTCTTCAGGTCTTAACTTCTCTCCTAGAGCTTGGCTAGGCTGCTTGCTCATAATCAGCACTGAGTATAATCAAAGTGCAGAGCCAACTAGCATTTGGCTGGAGGAAACAGGATGCACTGTGGCTCCTCACGGTTGCACAGGCTTACCTCCTTGCATGGCATAGTAGCTCTTCCTTGCTTATGCCACTTTGTCATTGAGAAAAAGCTCCCTATCCTACAGTTACTCAAGATGATCTCATTTAAACAAAAATTTCATTATGTTCTGCATTTTTCAGTCATTTACGAAGAAACTTTACTGATTCTTTTTCTTTCTAGAAACATAGCTTGAGCAAATAATCTCCTCAAACCTGTGATGAAATAATAGGTAAAATAACTATTGCTTCTTTAAGATATTATAAGACTTAGGCCAGAACGATGCTTAATTGTATTCAAGAACCAGTTATGAATATAATATAACAAATAGACCACTTCAATTAAGACTGGTCAATTTATTTATTTTTGATAAATGAGTTTTCTTTAGGTGGACCAGAACTAGTAATACAAGATGGTAATAGCTATTATATAGAGCAATATATTAAATCTTGATGAATATATACACATTTTTAGTCTGTTTTTGGAATTGTTCTAAAGCATACCTCAAAATAAGGGAAATTGATAAAATATCAACATAAATTAAATTGATAAAATATCACAGGAACCAATGCAGGTAGGGAAACATTTGCAAGAACAGTAAGATGTGTCTGGAGTTTGAAACCACTAAGAAGAGAAATCTGATGTGATATATTGCAAATTTGGCCCCAAGTATTCACCTTTTTCTTGTAATTTTGCAATTCTTCCCACACAAAGGGTGATGTACATACATTTCTCTGACCTTTGGTGTCATTTTGTTTATGTGACTTCTTTGACCTTAGAGAGAAAAAAGTGACAGTGTGCAGGATGTTCCCGCTTACTTATTTTGCACCTTTGTCATAGCCTAAGAATATATACCAGCTAAGCGCACAGTGAATGAGCCTGACAGACACCTGAAAGAGTAACCCCAGCAGAGCCCGTTCTAACCTTGAGCAAGTCGAAGATGCATGAAAAACAATAAATCTGTAGTCATTGAGTTTGAAGGGAGAAATGTAAACTAGTACAATCACTATGGAGATGCTTCAGATAATAAAATAATGCCTTGTCAACACTTATTACTATTTGATTTCTTAATGACAGTCAATAAATCATTCTGGAATCATTCTGAGTAACATTCTGGAATAAAGGGAATTACAGTGCTATTTGTTTCACATTTCTCTAATAGACAAAGATCTTGAGCAATTTTATCCTGCAGCTGGGTCAATTTGTAGTTCTGAGAAATATCTAATCATCTCAGATGCTATTTTTATTTACTTTTTTGAGTAAATATATTTACTTTTTGGAGTTCTTTATATGTTACAGATATTAGTATGATGTTCAAGGAACAGGTGACAAAACAAGCAAACAAATTCCATTCTGTAGATTGTCTCTTCACTCTCTTGATTGTTTTCTTTGCTGTACAAAGTGTATTAATTTGAATAATTGTATTTGTTGTTTTTGATGCTACTGTTTTGCAATTGTAATTCTTTTCAGAAAGTCCTTGCTTATGCCAAAATCTTACAGAATTTCACACATTTTATGTTGCAGCAGGTTGTATTGCTACTTTAATATATAGGCCTTTGATCCATTTTGATAATATTTTAGTGTATGTTGTGTCATTGGGCCTAGATTCAATCTTCTGGTGTGGATAATAAGATTTGATAATTTATGTGTATATCAGAATCCATCACTTGATTCTGGATTTGGAAATTTACTGGAGTTAAATTTTCAAAGTAACTCTAACAATCTTCTGGGTCTTGATGGTGTCCATGGTGAATTTGCCATGTTTATTTCTAATTGCAGTAATATGGGCCTTTTTTCTCTTCTTTTGGTAAGTTTGCAAAGGTTTGATCTATTTTGTTCATTCTTTTGAGAAACTAGCTCTTGGATTCATTAATTATTTCTATTATTTATTCTCAATATCTCTAATTTCTGATTTTGAAAAACTTTGTTTTCAAGGTAAAAGAATGAAAACATATTAAACACACATACATTTATGAAATAACACAAAAACAATACAAGCTGTACAGAATTTCAGACAAGGTGATAGGAAATTAACAATGGTTGTTGTATTACATATTGATATCTTCAAAGTTATTACTCAGATAAACAAATATAGGCATGTAAGACTGATCAAACAATTAAACATTAACTGTTCCCTTCAATAAAGTGATAGATACCATAGTACAACTACCTTAGCTGTGCTGTGTATACATATATACATATTTTCTTTCTTTCTTTTCCCTCATCCCAGTTTTTCTTTCCTTTTGAGCAGTTTTCTTCCCTTTCACACTATCTACTGTATCTACAAGATTATATTCACTCTTTCAGGTGTTTACACTAGCGAGATGATATAATGTTTACACACGCAGGTCTGATTTATTTCACTTATGAGTGTGAACTCTAATTGTGTCCATTTACCTATAAAATCCTCAAGTTTCTCTTTTTTAGAGCTGAATAATAGTAAATTATATAAAAATCCCACAACATTTTTATGGGCATTCATCATTTGCTGGGCATTTGGGTTGCTTCCATGATTCGACTACTACAAATGTACTGCTATTGCAATTTATAGCAGTGTGATTTCATTTCTGACTTGTTCATGTTTTATAGGACTCTGGGGTGCATCAGTAGGTTATTTATTTAGAATTTCTCTGTTATGGTGATGTAGGCATTTACAGCTATAAACTTCCTTCTAGCACTACACTCATTGTATCTCTTAAGTGCTCCTATGTTGTACGGGCATTATTGTCTGATTAGAAGAATGTATCATTTCTGCCTTGATTTCTTCTCTGATCCATTAATTATTTAAGAGGTTATGTTTTAATTTCTATGTATTTGTATAATTTTGTGATTTCGGTTGCCATTGAGTTCTAGTTACATTGCATTATAATTTGCTGGTATACATGGCATAATTTCAATTCTGTTGTATTTGTATTTAAGTGCAAGGAGCAGTTGAACCATGGCTGAGCCAGCAGTCAGCAAACTCCTTGGGACTAGACCAAAGCCAGCCCCAGGAGCATGAAAAGCCAGAGGCAGACCATATAAACAAGTGACCTCTAGCTCAGTTACATATCAACAGGTGTGCAGCCTTGGTGTTCCGCCCTGTTAACTACAGCACAGAAAGCTCTGTGAATGTTTCACTTTTAGTGTTCTCAGCAAAATACTGAGACCTTGCACATTTGGCCCACTGTGCACTTCCCTCATTTTAACATGTATAAATAAAGATGCAGACCACACTGGACTGTTGTTGCCTCTGCATCGGAGAGATCAGGTCCCACCCAGTCCCTGCTTTCTTTTTTTTTTTTTTATTTTTT
>PVLD010017306.1:0-42314 GCA_004027595.1 Dinomys branickii | reverse complement strand
CTCATGTATTTATTTGCCATTTGTATTTCTTTGTCTGAGAATTGTGTATTCATCTCAGATGCCCATTTCTGGATTGGGTCTTTGAATTTGGACAGATACATGTTTTTTAATTCTTTGTATGTTCTAGATAGAAGACCTTTGTCTGAAGGACAGCCAGCTAGGATTTTTTTTCCCAATTTGTGGGTTTTCTTTTTACTTTGCTGGTGATTTCTTTAGATGTACAAAAACTTTTCAGTAGGATGAGGTCCCAATTATTGATTTTTTGAAGTGTTTCCCTTGCAGCTTCGTTCTTGTTCATGAACTCTCTGCCTACTCCTATGTCTTCCAAAAGATTTGACTTGAGCTCTGTTTTGTTATAGATTCTTGGGAACTGAGGATGTGATTTCTTGTGTTGTAATTTGTATCATAAAATTCCATAGTCAAAAATTCATCCAGAGCCTGGGATGCTTAGAAGAATTGAGTTTTGGTTGAAATACATAATAATTGCCCAAAGGTATGATTTGGCCCAGGAAGATGAAAATCACAACAAAGGAATGCATGGAGGGTACACAGCATGAGCAGACATCTCTTGGTGATGAACAAGAGAAATCTTTTAAGAATCCTCAAGAGTGGGCTGGAGCTGGGGATATAGCTCAGTGGAATAAGTGCCTGCCTAGCAAGCGCAGAGTCCTGAGTTCAATCCCCAGTACCGCAAAAAAAAAAAAAAAAAAAAAAAAAGAGTGGGCTGGAGGTACAGCTCAGCGGGCTAAGTGCTTGCCGCTAAGCACTAGGGCCCTGAGTTCGATCCCCGGTCCCGGAAAAAAAAAAAAAAAAAAAAAAAGAATGCTCAAGTGAAAAGCAGTTTCCTACAGGACCCTAATGGTACTTTGTAAGAAGTGTAGACACTGCCACTGCAAAGTTCTGAGATGCTGTCCTTTCTCTGTCTCTATCTCCTTCGGCGCCCAGCCCTGGCTGTTACTGCATCCATTCTGAGATGTAGTGCACACCTCTGCTTATGTGGCTTTCCAAATCTTGCCCTTGTGGCTAAATAATTACAATCTTGGTGACTAAATTCAGTTTTCTGTGAAAGAGACTTTGGAGTGTCTTTCTACTGTCTGGTGTCCATCAGCAGTGCTTGGGCTGGTCCTAAGTCTTCCTATTTCTATGACAGTGTTCTGGGCATGGATTTGGGCAGAAGTCTGGACAGAGTGATTAAACCAAGCAGTGTCATAATTTCACATTTTCTTTTACATATTTTCCTCCAGTTGCCCTAAACAGAATAAATGGTTGGCTTGTGGCCTGATTTTATGGCATTTTGTGTTTTTATCAAGTTCTAGGTATTTCAGAACATTTAATCTTCTACTGTGAGTTTTATGGTTTAGATTTTTCCTGAAGTTAATTATACTAGGGACAGTACTGCAATGCAAGTACCGTCTTTAAGATAATTTACAAAATATCTTGGTCTGTAAACACTCCACTTTACCATGTTGAACAAAGTAAGCACTCGATGCAGCTCAGCTTTAAGTGGGTGAAGGAAGAATCTCTTTAAATGAAACTCGACCAAAGACTTGAGACTACAAATGACATTTCACTGAATAATTGGCTACAGAAATTGAGTTTCCTAGATATAATATTTTGGGACTTTCTCTCAAATTCTGTGGTGTATTGTGTTAGAATGGAAGTAGACCAAAGAAAGTAGAGATGCCTCATAGGTTCTCATTTAAGCTTTTAATTTCCACTGGTTAGTTATACCAGCTGATGCTTCCATGTCATTATCTGTGAGACGACAGAGAGGAAAAAAATGGCATTCTATTGTTTGTACCCTTTTCTCCTTGAGATCTTGCATCTTCATTTAAAAGCAATCATGTGGGCAGGTGAAGGGATTGGAGAAAGGATAGCTTTGAATAGTTTTTGAGATCAAGATTTCAACTATCTCCTTAAATGCTGGTCTCTTTTTCTATAGTATCTGGTATTTTGTGGTATTTTCAGTTTCATGTTATGTGTTTTAAGAATTTTGTTCCTTTCAGATTTAAGAGGTCTTAAGAAGGGCAGCAGGATATCTGGAGGTGGAAAATAGGAGAGAGAAGACATCAAAATCATCCAATTTATCTCATCAGTCAATTGCAGTGTAGCTGCCCTCTAACCCTGGCCTGATCTCTCAGTTTATAGAAATCTAGGATAAAGCGGCCTCTACAAAGAGCCTTTATAGATAGTATACTTTCTGATTAGGACTGCTGGGTGATTATTTGTTAGACTCTTTTACCCCCCTTCACATTCCAAAGGGCCTTCGGTTGGTAGAAACCACAGAGTTGGAATCTTATGCTTGAGGATAAACCCATCAGTCATAGTGGGAAGCCAAGTGTCACACATCTGGAAGTCCCTGCATAGACACCAAATTAATAGTGTCAGAGGCAAAAGCAAATCAAGAGTGGGCTTGTGATGGTGTGATAGGGGAAGGTGGAGGCACTGATTGTCAAGGGTGAGTGGATAGCTCTGCTTTGGCCCTTTGGCCCAGTACAGAACTCATTTGTTACAAAACTGCCTTAACATCACAGCCACCATTTGCAGAGCTGAAAATGGTATACTTTTGTCTGAGCCTTGAGGAGGTGCTCCAAGTCGTAAGGGTACATATTAAAACACCTGACTCTTCACTGCACACGTCAGCTGAGGTGGGAGTAGTGACTGTGTCACTACTGACTGACAGGCCAAAATTGATGCCAGGAGGTCGGCTGTGCCCAAAGGAAGACCGGGAAGCTAATGGCAGGCAAAATCAGAGACACTATGGGAAAGCCAAGGGACAAACAGCAGTGATATCACACATTACTCCAAGCCCAGAAGATTCAAGAAGGGACTAAGTTAGGAGTAGAAAAAACCAGATCTGTGCAAGTCAATAAGAGCTGAGGAAGGGCATGAAGTGGAGTGGTGGAAAAGAGGCAGAGGAATGTGCTATCACTAGCTAAAAGAATCAGGAGCTCAACTTATTAATTTAGTACATCATTAAATCATTCATGAAGTATTCATTCATTCATTTAACAAACATTTAAGTATTGAATAACTTTTAGGTTCTGTGCCCAAATCTCAGGTCACAATATTCTCAGCATCCGTATACCCAGACATTGGGTTACACACTATGACTTGAAAGGAGGTTATGAGAACATAAAGGGAGGGCAACTGATGGAGTCTTAGGAGGAAAGGGAGACTTCCTGTAGGTACATAAAGCCATTCCAAAGCTCAAGAACAAGCAGGGCTCAGGTAGAAGATGCTTGTTTTAGGCAAAAGAAGCAGCATATTCAAATAGGCTGTGGAAAAGAGAGCACAGTGCTTTGGGGAAGACAGATACGGTTCAGGCTGGTTAAAGCGTAAAGTGTTAACTCACAAGTGGCAAAGGCATGAGGATTCAGACAAAAGCAAGGGCTATGGCCTGAGATGCCTGCTGAGTCATGCTAAGTGTTACAGGCTTTATCCCATGGAGATAGCCATGGAGAGATAAAATAAGGACTGTAAGCAAGAGAAATGGAATCTGAGATTTGTTGAGAGCAGACCCGGGAGGCTGGAGTAGAACTGGAAATGAAAAGATGGATTGGAGAGAGGTTTAGGCTGTCAGAGTGACGGGGCTTGGTTATTAGCCATAGAAGTCAAGTAAAACAGAGAGGTGGAGGTGACATCTAAGTTTCTGGATTGGACAACACAGGGCAAATGGTGTAGTGGTTTACTCATTTGAGGAGATAAGAAAAGAACTGGGGTTTGGAGGGAGAATAACGAGTTCACTTTGGGAAATGTCTAGCATGGCAGGCTGCACAGGAAAGCGCTGCTTTTGTCTGGCTGGGTGGGTCAGGCTCTTTAAGGACGAAGTACAGCTCACCATCCGCTGATGGCTGTGATTTACTTTTCTCCATGGTATAAAAGAGAACGCACATTGGTGAAATAAGGAATTGGGACTAGAATATGCCACAGAGATACACTTTGAGTTATAATCTAGATGTACAGCAATAATAAGCTTCTGAATAGATAGACAAACAAAACCTAAATATCTCTATGTAGTAAATAGAATTCATGGAACTTCACTTACATCAGTGGTTCATGTATTACAAATTCCTTAACATGCTTCAGACAACAAGCCCTGTTGCTGCATTTTCTGGGGGAGCTTCCAGCAGGGCACACCCAGAAAATTTTGAACTTCACAAAAGCAACAGCATCTCCATGGGATCTGACTTTTTTCTCCTTGGGTCAGTATTTCACTCTTGTCAGAATACTTCTGATGCCTGCTGTCTTAAGCCCCAGAAGAGAGCCATCTGTTGAGCTGTGGAATGTTTTCAGCCAGAAGTCATGGATCGTTATTCTAGCCAGGGCATGCTGCTGCTTGTAGAATTTTTTATAAGTGGAAGTCCAGCATATGTTCTGAGTTAGAGGCTCTCATCTGCCTGTGGCAAATTGCAGCATGTGCTAGAGGAAATTCTCTCCTGGGTGATACTTGAACTGTTTGGGATATTATTTATTCAGACACCACTTTGTTGCAAAAAATTCTCTCTTCATTAGTGTTCAATCTTTGAATGCACAAATATGTGTTTTCAACTGTCTCACAAAAATGTGGGCCATTTTCTCATTGGAAGCATTCCCCTTGTCCAGAAGGGGGAAAAGCTGGTGGAGATGTTATTGTTTGGATAAGTGTCTCAAAAGGTCCACGTGTTAAAGGACTATTGGAATATAGTGCGGCCTTTAAATGGTGATGCCTAAAAGGAAATTAGGTCTGTGAAGGTGTGTCCTGAGGGCATATTGAGACCTCAGCCCCTTTCTTTCTGCTTCTGAGCTGCCAAGAGGTGAGCAGCTTCCCCTGCCATGCACTGTGGTCATGATGTGCTGCCTTGTTATGGACCCCAAAGGAATAGGACAACTGACCATGGTCTGAAACTTCTGAAACTGTGAGCAAAGTTAAACCTCTCTCTTTTAAAAAATTGATTCTCTTGGGTATTTTGTTATGTTAAAGGAAAGGTGACTAACACAGGACAATATACTTTACATTTCAATTTCTGAAAAGGACTTTTTATATTTCAAAGGATGCGTTCTGGCATAAAATATTTACCATTTTAAACATTTAAAGAAAAAGTTTTAATTTAACCCAGTGTGACTGAGGTCTGCTAAGAAATAACTCCAATGAATAGATTCAAGTTAGATAAAAGTTCTAGCTTGAAGAGAAAACAATTAATAGTAAGTAAAGGTGTTTTAGGGGAGAAAAGTGTTTTAGAGACAGATCAGTTAGGCAAATTCATTCCACAGGTGCTGAGCAATCATCCTGTTTCCTCCTTGTTCTGCATTAATCAGAAGGACTCTGTTTCTGGAGCTGGAAGACAAGGGCGCCACTGTAGCAGTGAGCAGAGAGAGAGGGCTCAGTCCGCTGACTACACGGGAAAGGCCAGAGGTATCAGGAGTTTCCTCTTCTAGAAAAAGTTTTCTGCATTAAAAAAAAGGTTTGGAGGTTTTACCATGTGGTGAGGATAAAGATTATGCAAAGTTTTAGGTACAAGGAATTGAGATGATAGCTGGGGGTGGGGCGCACGCCTGTAACCCCAGCGCTCGGGAGGCTGAGGCAGGAGGATCATTGTGAGTTCAAGACCAGCCTGGTCTGCAAAGTGAGCTCAAGGCCAGCCTCGACTGTATAGTGAGACCCTGTCTCAAAAAAGAGAAATAGAAATTGAGATGAAGCTCTGCTCAGTACCAGTGACAGGGATGGAGTGAAATTGAGGAGTTACTGATGCAAATCCTTTAATGAGGCTTCATTATCCAGTGCATAAAGCGCAGCTTTCAGAAGATGGTCCGTGAAGTTTTTATTACCTGGCTGTGATTACATTTCCAGCCTTAGTTTTGCTATCTTTATCCATTTCTAACACCTTATAGAGTGTCATCCTGCCCAATGTAATATGCACCCTTAGCTTTTAAAAAGAAACCTACGCCTGTAAAAGAAAGAATATAGTGAATTTAAAAATGTGCATCTGTGTATAAATTATAAATTCCTTGAAATAAACTAATAGCCTTAATTTAAAACCAAATTTGATTCCTAATGATGTTGAGAAGTATGCCTTTATGAGAGAGATACCACTTTTAGATACAAATGACCTTGCTAATTTTTCTGAGGTTGTATGGTAGTTTGACAATAAAGCATACCTTTGTTTTCTTATCTGTAAAATATGGTTTTATAATGTTCTAAATGTGGTTTTGTGAGAATAAAATGAGATCATATTTGTGAAGGATTATCCCTGGCACCTGGCACACAGTCAGTGCTAAGAAATTGTTGATCACTGTATCTACTAAGAGACTGGTTTAACCCTCGCTCATGACGTCATTCTGCTTAGAGTCACTGCACTTCTGTTCCTCTGTGTGTGTGTGTGTGTGTGTGTGTGTGTGTGTGTATAAATTCTCAGACATGTGCCTTCCCCATGTAGCATGGACTGTACCATGAAGAGGCTGAGTTTTTCACGTATTTTCTTCTTACAGTACATATTTTTACCAACTTTCTATTTTCCCTATCATGTAGTTCAAAGTATCTGATATCTTCAGTCATACTATCTCACATTTGTACTTGTAGGGCTAAGCTGAAAATTTGAGCATAGTGAAGAATAACATAAAGTCCTAAATAATAAATGAAAAGATAGTTTACATCCCTAATTAAAGCCATCTGTGTTAAATTTCCATTACAAATTAAAATATCCATCCTGACACAAGTTTAATTTTTCCAAAACACCTGTTCTAAAAGAAAATGTACTTTTTATATAATTGGAATGGCATTACTTTGAAAATAGTTCACTTTATTGGAAAGTCAGTTATGTTTCAGAGTAAGTGATCACATATGTAAGGAGGAAAGTCAATCCCCCAGAAATGCCTGTTAACGTGTACCAAACTCATCCACAGATTATCTTACCTTTTCTTCATCCTTATTGTTTCTTCAGCGACCAATGAATGCCTTTGGTTTTATTCCCACATTTTGCAAAAGGCATTGTAGAAGCAGCAGTGTGATCAGTTAACAACTGTTGAATTCTGAGAAACAACAAAGCCCCCACCCTATGTCATCTACAGTAATTGGAACACTTTCCCTTGTGCTGCCTTGTAGATTAGGCAGCTTATTTGCACCATCCGTTTCCTCCTGTTTCATAAATAAGTCTAGTACTAGTGCATGATACACTAGTAGTTCACTAATTTTTCTACCAGTTCAGATAGGCATTTAATAATATAGGTATCTTTGAAGTCAGACTTCAGTACAGACTAAAATTGGAAAATTCTGATTTATAATGATGATGTCACTTTCTAGGCATCATTTAGTGTAAATAGGAAGCAAATGAAATTCCAGAATTTCCTTAAAATAAGACAGTTTGGGAGGCCTGTCACATGAACTGGAAAAATTTATCTTCCTTCTAGGCTTCCTTTTAACTATCTCCATAAAATAAAGAAATTGCCAGAAACATTTGGATGCTCCCTCTGTCCCCATGAAAACATATTGCATAATTGAATTTAGGGACATTCTTTGCTTTTCCATTCAAAGAACATCTCTGCCTCCTTAATGGAATATCAGAAGAAGGATTTCTGTCTTCCAGGAGCCTTAGTGAATTACAATCACCTGTTTTCATGTGTTATACAATGTCCTTGGATTACATTAAAAAGCCATAAGATACAAAATATATAGTATATGTATATCTACTTTTCAAATACAGGTTCCTGCAAGGCATGAGGGATAGATTTAACTGTGGACAGCAGGAGAGGTTGAATTTAAATAAATTTTGAAGGAATCTGAGGTTCTGTGATGTTCTCATTTCACATTCTAAGGTACTGCTGTGAGCATCTCTTCCATGGGCTGACCACAAGTACTTTCCAATGTGTATTTCTCCACTGTCCTGGACTCAGGCAACTCCTCTCACTTTCCTGCCCTTCTTCTCAAAGCTGGAAAGGGAGAGGGAGCTTGGTATTTGGGGAGGAACACAAAGTGTTGGCTGTGTCCTGGATTTGAGATTACTGAGTGGGGAGGTGTGGTCAGAAAAGGCGGCAAATCCTGGAAAGTCCTGTTAGACTTGCAGCTGCATTTAAAAGTAATACAATACTAAGCACAGCTGGTGTGTTTTTTCATGGTAGTGCATCCTATGCTGTAGAGTGTACAGAACCTTTAAATTTGTTTTCTTGTTAAATTTGTTTTCTTCCTTCTCCTACTTTTGTTTGACCCAAACTTATTCTACAGAGCCTGTTTTTCCTACCTTTAATAAATGTGAAACTTTCCACCTTAAAAAAAGAAAAAGTCAAAGAGGAGCTATTGCACATTACAGACAATATAGCAAGACTTTAGCTTTTGAAACATCACTATTAGTTCTCGGTAGTAGGAAAATGGGTACTCATTTTACCATTCTTTATGTTTTCTGTTTTTTCAAGAGTCTGACTCAAATGAAGTAGAAAATGAAGCTGATTCTGGCAACACATCTATCATATGGCTATTTGTGAGAGCACGATAGACAGGGGACAATGACATGCAAGCTGTGGCACATACGCAGCTGGACTGAGACATATGCAGGAGGCAAAATGTGATTTGAAACAGGTGTTGAGGAGTCCGATGAATGCTACTCCACACAGGAAGGAGGGGAAGATGATTATGTCTGACTGGGAGAATTTGACATGCATGAGTCATCCTTGTAGTGAAGTCATACTGGCAGTTGGATCTTTTGAGTATGGGGCTTGGAAGGAAATTCTGGCTGTGATGTAGAGAAAAAGGGAACTAGAAGGGCCATCCCAGGCATGAGAGGGGGTTGTTTGTCTGCTTATTTGTACTCAAAATGAAAAAGCCCGAGGTATATTTATATACTGATAGAGAACAACTGGTAGATAAAGAGAAATCAACGATTTGGAAAGAGGAAGATTGATCCACAGGACGCTTTTGTGAGAAGGGGACAGAGATGGCAGGCAGTCCACCATTGTCATCCCATGGTCGCAGTGCACAAGTGGATGGGTGAGAGGGTTCTTGCCATATGGCTTTTATCTTCACTGTGAAGGGGAAGCTGAGGTTTTTTTTTTTTTTTTTTTGAGCACTTGTGGTAATTAGGTAGAAGCTTTGATTAGCATGAGGGTTTGCATTTGCCTGAGTGGAAGGAGAATGGAATAGAAAGAATCAGAACCAGAGAAATGCTGAAAGACTCCAAGGAGTACTTAGTTGCATTGGAAGATGGAGTGAAAGAAATCTGTAGTGAAATTGTTCTAGGGAGGAGGGAAGGAGGGAAAAGCATCTTGTAGGCTAGGTGCACAGAAAGGACTTATCAAGTTAAGAAAAATTAGGTAGATAGACAAACACTGAATTCACATTGACTTTAATTTTCCCCCTGAACTTAATTTATTTTCAAAATTAAATCTGTCACATTGGCTACATATTAATCTTTTTCTCATGAAAGGAGAAAAAACTCCATGTACATGGTTTTGTAGAAGTTTAGATTTTAAACAAATAAAAACTCTCCCTAATAAGCTTATGTTCTGTATTACTTTCTACTGTTCCTTTAATGCTATAAACTTCTCAAAACTGAACAAAGGAGACAGCAAAATAGAAATAAAAATGGGAAGGAAGGAAAAGCACGAGGATGGAGGAGAGGGAGATGAGCGGGGGCAGGAGAGAGGGAGAACTCGATGTGCTCCGGAGTCCTGGCCACCAGTGTTAGGAAGAATTTCAATGATCCTTGGGTTCACTTGCATTCCTTTATCTGAATTTTCATTTTGTGGACATCCTCCTGGGGCTTGGCCAGTTCACACAGTGACTCTGTAGTTTACAGCAGTGACTGACAGCTTCGCAGACCAGGCTTGATGTCCGACAGACAACTACACTTCTCCTGCTAAGTGTTGGATCTAAACTTTTTCATAGCTTTGGAAACCCCAGCATGAGGGCTCCTCTCAGAACCTCAATCTTTGCTGACTCCATTTTCCTGCTCTTACCTAATTGCAAGATGGCATTTCATGCATTATTTTCTTGACAGCAGGAGTTGGGTCCAAATTGAAAATCCAGGTGCAGTGAGTGGCCCAGATTTAAATGAACTGTATTTCTAAATCAGGGCCAGCTGCCTTTGAAGGTGGCCGCCTCGAATCTTCTCCCCTGGGGACCTGCAGCTCTCTAAGGGAGAACAGTCACTTCAGCTGCTATGGAGATGGTACTTTTGGACTTTGCAGTCTGACATATAATGGGCCATGTCACCACTCCCAACTGACCTTAAATCATGGGCTCCTTAATTCTGTAAACTTCTCAAAACTTTAATTCTGTGAATTTCTTTAATTATGTTCCTTTAATTCTGTAAACTTCATGTCATAGACAGCTGAAGGAAGGGCAAAACTTTCAGAGTAAATGGCCCTAGTACTTTACATGGTGAATTCTTGTGAATAAGTGTTAATGTCAGAAATTAAATTTGTGGAACACTGAGTCAGACTCTAGGAAATAGAACCTTGCCCTCTTTGACAGTGGCAAGCAAATCACACTTCCATTTTATTCATTCATCGAATATTTTTGAGTGCCTACTGTGTTCCCTGTTTTGTCTATTGTGATGAGGCCCTCCCTGTCCTACCTCTGTCTCTTGTGATTTGCATCAAGTGTTTGGAGAAGGAAGGAAAACTGCTACGTACTGAGCACCTTCCTTTGCCTGCATTGTATCATCTCCTGCCTCATCAAGAATGCCTCAGAGTAAGAAGGATTATGTTCATTTTTACAGACTGGAAACTGAGGTTCAGACATATGAAGCAATTTGCCAGCAGATGTCAGGTGTGGGATTTGAATGCTTGTCTATCTGTCTCCAAAGCTCATGGTCTTCGCACTGGTTAACCTGCTAGAAAAGAAAAGCAGGAACAAACTAGAGTCTTCAGTTTTCAAGAGCACCACTTCTTCTTATGATTGTATTTTAGCACTGGAAGCTACAGGTTACTCCACTTTGCAAGTAAAGGTCAATCTAATCACCACTTTCTTAACCATTTCATATGAGACTACAGACTGGCCACAAAATGTATATATTAAGGCCCAGTTTACAAGGTAGTGTTAACTGGAGGATCTTAAGTACCTTGTATGGATTGTAAATTTTCACTCACTTTCTACTCACTCTTCCTTCTACTTGCACCAACATAATTAATGTGTTTTAAAGGATATGTCAACTGGCAAAAGAGAAATATTTGTCTTGGATGAATGTTTGGGGGGACAGGGACTTTGTCTGTGCCATCCTGGTTAATCATCACACACGCTCTGCAATGGGACTGCCATGGTTTAGATGTGGATTTCCCCTAGAGGTCGTGGGTTGAGAGCTTGGATCCCTGTATGGCAATAGTATAGCGGTTGTGGGATCTTTAAGAAGGTGGAGCCTAATGGTAGATTCTTAGGCCTGGCCTCATGAAGGACTGTGGGACCACAGCCCCTCTCTTTTTCTCTTTTGCAATGACTTCTTGCTCCCCAAAGTAGTCCCACCGTTGCCACCTGCATGAGGTTATGGTCATGAGAGCCTGCACCAGCCTTCTGGCTGGGCTGTTGGCCTCCGAAACTGAAAGCTAAGCAAGCCTCTTTTAAAATAAAGTTATCCTGCTTCAGGCACCTCATCATGGTAACAAAGGCTGGGATTACACTGAGGAGGAGAGGGATACAGGAGCTTGACCAAGCAAGAGAAAACAAAAGTCAGGATTTGAACTCGAGTGTGTCTAGCTCCAAAGTCCTTGATTTTACCACATTGTTGCAATAAGAAGTGGATTTAAGGAATTGTGTGGGGCTTGGGGACAAGGGAATGGGTGAAGGGTTAGCTGTCACCTCAGCTGGAAGCAGCACCCTCACTCAACCTCCTGGCCTTTGGCTATTTTTTCTTTCATTTCAAAGGGATTCTTGTCTAGAATTACAGAAAAGACTGCAGCAGCACAGAACCTTGGTGAATTTTCATGTTGCAGATCACACACCTTGTAGGTCTTTCCCCAGAAATTTCAACATCCAGCAATGTTGTAGAAGAAACACTATTTTTTGAGTCTAGAATCTTATTTGGAACCCTGAGGAATTATGTGTACATCTTTGAGAAAGACCCTACAGTTCTTTAGGGCAAAAATCCTAAAACTCTTATTTTCTTTGCATTTCAAATGTAAACAAGAATACCTGTATTACTTATTCACATATCACTCATCCATTCTTCCCTGTGTAAGGCACTATTTTAACTGGAAATTAAGGCATGAACACGTCATAAAATATGCCTATTTCTTCCTTTTTTCCTTTTTGGTGGGATTAGGGATTGAATCGAGGGTCTTGAGCATGCTAGACAAGTGTTCTACCACTGAGATAATCCCAAACTCTTTTACTTTTTGTACTGAGATGATCTTGCTAAATTGCGCAGACTGGTCTCAAATTTGAGCTCTTCCTGTGGCAGTTGGCCAAGTAGCTGGGATTATGGGCCTGTGCCACCTTTTCTGGCTTTGTATGTCTACTCTTAATGAGTTTAAGAGGGGAAATTGAGCACAAAGAGTAAGCAAATACATGAATAAAATAGTCTTGTAACATTTTATGCGTCACTGGGCAACAGAGAGGAGTGGTGTGTGGTTGGGCAGAGGTTGACCAAAGATCTGTGAGAAACAAAAGCTCAATGGAAGAAAGTGCACCCCCAGGAAAGAAGAAAACAGCGGGAAGAGACAGACATGCCTGGAGCATTTGAGCGGCAGGAGGGATACCCTGGGGAGTAGACAGTAGAAAGTAGAGATACCCAGGGTGCAGTCATGCAGTTTAGGTAATGATAAATGGCAGGTTATTCATAGTTATACAGATATTATTATTTTTACTTCTCTTTCTCCTGCTATGTTTACTTCCTTTCTGCCTCATTTCCTTCCTTCATTGTTTGCTCTGCTTCCCACCCTCTTTCCACTACATCTTCCCTGCCAGCGCTTCTCAAACTCTGACTTTAAAAAAGGGGTTTCTAATTCCAATCAGTTGTGAACTAATACTTCTGTGAAATATCTCAGTACTGTCAAATAACTATGGAGACTTCTGAATGCTAAGTTTGATTTTTTTTTTATCTCCTTCACAGTAGGCTGGTTTTAATGGACCACACCTGAATAGTATTTTCCTGCATACAGGAGTTTTCTGGCCTAATTTGTGCCCACATGCTTTACTAGTAGGGGTCTCTGACAATTCTAAGATCCTGTGCTGTAGTTGGCATTGGTGCCAACAAATAAAGAGGAGGGGCATTGTGCCCTGCTGAGCCAAACTCTACACAGGATGACACCGATCCAGGATAAGGTGAATTTGAAAGCTGAATAGGTGTTGGCTGTGTGGACAAGAGCAGAGAAAGGCGGTACGTAGCTTTCTGTGTCTGTTCTATTTTGCTACTTGTCAATGTACTTTATGAATAAGGATCATTATATTTAAATGGAACTTAGGGTTCAAAAGCACAACTCAGGCATCTGTGTAAGCAAATTAGAGTGCGGGTTCCCAGAGGCTTCAGTAGAGAATCACCTTTAGTTTTTTCTGCCACTGTGTATATTAAAATGGCTCATTAGTCAAGAGCCAGGGCATACCTGTGGGACACTTCACCCAGAATCTAGAAGGAAAGCAGTGACAGGTGGGCATTTCCCACAAGGGCTTAATTCTTTTTGCTAAGTTTGAAAAGCTAAGGGGCAATGTACGACAAGGATTGGAATGATGCCATGGTGAATTTTGATCTAGTGGAAAAGGCTTGAGCAATAATGGCTGAGTTATAACCGGGGAATGGACATGTAATTAGGACCATCAAAGTGTGCCTTGGGGTAATCCCAGCAGTTGGGCCCGCCCTGCAGGGTGGCAAGTTGAGGGTTTCACACCCTGTCTGGGATGCAGAATAAAGATAACAATGCCAGCTTCCCAAGAGTGACATGGGAACTTGTCTGATACCTCAAGCAGTCTACATAATTTTGGGCCACTGGAGAGATATCAATCCAGCTTAAAAAACAAACAACAGAGGCTCTTGGCTTTAAGTACAGGGAATAGTAGTGTTCTCATTTTGTCTTAATTTTCTGAACAACTGAAAACCAAGCAGTAATTGTTTGGAAAACTTCACTGATGGCATATTCCTCTAGGCATGGAAATGAAATTGCTTTGGGCTCTGTTTTGAATAGCTACTTTTGATTTGGCAGACACAAGCCCATTTTCTTTTCTGGAATATTTTTCTTGTCCTGTGATTTAAAAAAAAAAAAAAAAACACTTCTTGAGAATTTAAAGATTTGAATGGAGCCCAGAAGGCCATGAAAAGAGCTGTATCTTATCATTCAGCTTCAGGCTCCATGGGTTTAAGTGTTTCCACCAACTTGGACTCTCTTTCTAAAAGAGGGATGCCCTGCTCATGGTGATTTGAAGCAGAGTATTTAAAAAGCTTGGCACTTTGAAATCACATACACTCATGGTTGAATTTTGACCTTGCCTCTTCCAAGTTGGTACAAGACATTTCAGTTCTCTGGATTAATACCCCTCCTGCATAAATACAGCAATAATGACACTGAATAAAGGTCCTCATTAAGTGTTGCACAGGAGATATCAAGAGAACCTCAGCCCAGTGCCTAGTACAGTACGGGATGTTAGCAATTAATGCCTGATGCTATGATCACGTTATTCATTATTATGTTCTTGGCAAATTCAATTCCAGATAACTTGTTACTAGTCTGTCATCACTGCTCTGTGTGATAATTGGATTCCATCTATGCTACTGGTGCCTTCCTCCTTCTCATCAATCAGATAATTGGTGTGGAGCTTTTTAAAAATTTGATGCAGCAGTGATCTCATACTGTTGTGCAGGCTGCTCTGGTGTGTAGCAAACACATGTTTAGAAATGATAGGGCTGGAGGTATGGCTCAGTAGATGAGTGCTCATGTGGCCTGTGTAAACCCTGAGCTCAGTGCTCAGCATGTCCAAAACACAAAAACCCAAGAATTCCTCTATATTAAACTCTAAAATGGCCTTACCTATTTCATCTTATTAGTTCTCATAATAGAGCTGCATGATTGGTACATTATCCTTATTTCACAGATGAGGAAGAGAATCAGGTGTGGTAGCATACACTTGTATTCCCTGCTACTTGGGAGGCTGAGACAGGAAGACTCCTTGGGCACAGTTTGAGGCCAGATTGGGCAACACAGTGAGAACTTTTCTCTTAAAAACATACTGTACAGCTCCCTTCCCCCCAAATTGAGAAAAGATGTCCTGAGAGGTTAAGGGACTTGCCTAAGCTCACAGAGCAAGTAAATGGGTTAACACCTAGCTCCTTGTATCCCATAAAATAGTGCTTGCCTTATTGTACCAAATGGCGCTTTTGCCTTTGATGAGCTCCTGGGCTAGTGAGAGGAGAGGAGGTGCACAGAGAGTGCAGACCAGAGTACAGACTAACAGAAACCACCACAGTCAAGTGGAAAGGACAGTAGCAAATACCCAGCCACTTTGCCTGGCTTGTCTCTGTCACCTTGCCTGAGGTTCTCTGTCCTCAATCCATGCCAAGGGAGGAGTGGGAAGCAGTGCTGGGCTGTGGCTCTCCAGGCACTTTTGCGCTCTTGATCCAACTAAGAACAAGACAGTTGCAGTTGGATATTTGAATTGGGAGATTGTTTAGACAAAGGAATGGTATACTGATATTCTATTATTGTTTAACAGGCTATCACAAATTTAGCAGACTGGGAAAATATCCACTGATCCACTGACCTACCAGTTCTGTAGGTCTAGATCTGTGAGCTGCATTCTCTGCTTGGTATTTCAGAATGCTAAAATCAGAATGTTGGCCTGGTACATTCCTTCACCCAGGTTCTGGAGAAGAGTACATTTCCTAGCTCGTTTCAGGCTTTTAGCTGAATTTAGTTTTGGGTGGTGAGGTGGTTGCAGGACTTGAGTTCCCATTTCCTTGCTGATTACTGACTGGGAGCTGACCTCAGTTCCCACAGCCCTTGCTTTGTCATTCTCTTCATCTCTGAAACCAGTAATCGAGAATCTCCCTCGTGATGAACCTTTCCCTCTTCTTACCTTTTTCTCAGGAAGATCTCAGAAACTTCAAAGGTTGTCTAGTTAGGTCTGGCCCACATGGATGACACCCTTTTCTGAAAGACAAGTGTGTCATGTGATACAACCTAGTCATGTGTATTAGTCTGTTCTCTGGTGGAATAACTGAATACCACAGACTACATGATTTACAATGGATAAGGTTTATTTATATTACACTTCCAAAGGCTGAAAATTTCAAGGTTTGTTGGTCATAACTGATGAGATTTTTCTTCTTACTGGGCCTTTCTGCACAAGGATCATATGGTGAGACACCGTCCAAGCTCAGAACTCTCCTTTTATATAACAACAGTCCCATTAGATTAGGGCCTCATTCACATGTCCTCATTGAACCTTAATTACCTCTCAAATGTATAATACTTTAGGTTAAGTTTCCATGCTTTTAATACCTCACAATAGGGATAGGTTTGGTGAGGACGGTCAAACTACAACACCAGGCAAATGCAATCTATGTTACTCATAGTTCTGGGGCTCTACAGGACATGGGTGGACACTCGGGGATGAGGGATCTTAGGGCAAATTTAGGCCTTTGCCTATCACACATGTGGTTGCTCACTTGAGTGTCATAAGAAAGCAGAGTAGGCACATCTGAAAGGGAGAAGGGAAAGAGAGAAAATACAATGGGAGAGCAGAGGAGGGGGAGAGGAGAAGGCATGGGAGGGGAGGAGAGAGGTACAGCAGCAGTACAGGCATTTAGCAAAGGTGAGGCCAAGCTTAGCCCCAGAGGCTGGAACCCAACACACATTTGGGGTGAGAGCTTAGCTACCTTTTCCCCTAATAAATCCCAGCTGCAGTCAAGTCCTGATAAAGTCTAGCTTCCAGCCTTTAAGTTCCATAAGTGATCCCTTGTGCCTATAACTAAGCCTCTTTTAGTGCTTGCACTTGCTTTAGTGGGTCTCTGCTTCCTGTAGTTGACTACCTAGGATTCTCCATCTATAGTTTCCGCCAGGTGCAAGGAAATTCACTTTCTTTAGCGTATAAGTCATGCTCATTTGCTTTTTTGAGCCCTTTTCATTTAGGTGGTAGAAACAATCTCAATCAATTTAAAGACTCTCTGCTTCCTTCAGCATTGCAATCATGGGAGAGTGGCATGTACTATCTTGATGCCCTACACGTGCCTCTTTGAGCTTTCTCTTCATGGTGCACACCACTGGCCCACTGCCAGTGCTTCACTGTCTGCCTGCGCCCATACAGTGATGGCTGAGACTTCTGCCACAACTAGAAGCCTGGGCCAGTCTTGCTGTTCAGAAGCATCTGTCAGCTCATGACATATGGGAATTGGTGCAAAACTGCCTTCTCTATCATCTGTCAGTGGGAGAATTCTGAAGCCTGTGTTCTCTACTGACGCCAGAGTTCCCAGTGGATTGTGTTACCCACCACAACCGCCCTTTGTTGGCTGCCTTTGCTTCTCTGTCTCACTTACCCCTTTCTTCCTGATACCCCCAGAGACTAGCTCTGTAGTAAAATACTTGTAACTACAAAATACCCTTCTGGGAGAAGGCACCATAAGATGATTATTTAGGACCAAGTTTCTTTCTTCCTTGAAGGGATGGATTTCAGAATATGACAACAGTTCTTAATATCATCTGGCCCCAGAAATACTGCTGAATTTCTTATCCTGTTGTTATTTCCTCAATCAACAGTCCTGCACACTGTCTCAGAGTCATCTGCTTCAACCCTCTTTTTGTTTTTTTCTATTTCTGCTGCCCCAGACTAACTTCTGCCCACACTGTTCAACTGGATTAATGGAGGTTCTGGAAGGAGCACAGTGTAAGAATCTACAAAGGCATGTGCAAAGTACTATAAAGATATCACACAGGTTAGAACAGGGGACAGCACACCCTGGGCCAGAAGGGTTGGAGAAGCGTTTCCCTCTGAGCCTGAAGGAGGACAGTAATGCTTACACGGTGTTAAAGATGCTGCTGTTTGGAGACAGCTCCTTTGGAGCCTTGGGCTCTGGTCATGAAATGCGGCTCTTTGGTTAGATTGGAAGCTGGGAGGAATTATAATCAGGTATCACTTTCCAGGTCTCTCTGTGTTGATTACTGGTGGCCCCGTGAGTGGATCCAAGCTGGAAGACAGAATCTACCTGAGTCATAGGTATTGACATTGGCCATACATGTCAGCCTCCTGGATGGAGAGGAGGGTGGAGAAAGTGTGAAGTGGATCTGGAGTGGGTGGAAGGTATTCACGTACCACCATTTTTTCACACATTGCTTCCCAAAGCCCTGTGACTTACTTATTTGGCAAAAGAAATTTGCAGACATGATTAAGCCATGTAAGATGATCAGAGGCAGAAATCTCCCATGTGTTCATTCAGATCTATACATTAGATCTATACATTTTTTACATTAGCTGAAAGTGTATACGTGTGTGTGTGTTCATTTTCTGACTTGGCACGTGTTTTAGTGACCTGTAGCTACTATAAAAAAAAAAATCACAAATTTAGTGGCTTAAAATGATGCATATTTATTCTCTTCTAGATATCAGAGGACCCAAATCCAATCAGGTTAGCGGACCGAGGAGGAGTCAGGGGGATGATTGCCTCCCTCTCCCTGGCTGCCAGAGGCCACTTGCAGTCCTCAGCTCTCAGCCTCTTCCTCCGCCTTCAGCCCCGTCTTTGCCTCCACTACCACATCGCTTTCTCTTTTCTGCCGTGAAATGTCTCTCTGCCTCCCTCTTATAGGAACCTCTGATTACATTTGGGGCCCATTGGAATCATTCAGGGTAATCTCCCCATCTCGAGATCTTTGATTTAATTATGTCTGCGAAGTTCCTTTGCCATGTAAGTAAACACAGGTTCGAGGCGTCATGATCTGGATGTTTTGGAGGACCGTTCTTCCGCTCACCTGGTTAGTGTAGACATGGACTCGCATGGCTTGAGTTCAGTCCTGCCATTTACCGGCATTGTGACCTCCAGCAAATAGCAGTTTTTCTGTGTCTCAGCTCATCCCTGGTAAAAGGGGATGATGATGATGATGATGATAATTACATGGCATTAGCTCTGAGAGGATTGCATGAGGTAATCGGTGGGAATTCTTACTCTAGAACACAGTAAACACTCAGTACTTGTTGATGATTATAGTTTCCCCTGTGCTTATTTAGAGCCTGTGTTATGTATCTGTAGCTTTTGCCCACCAGCATTAATTTTCTTCTGCTGCTGCTAAAGGCAGCCCTGGTTTTCTTAGGAATCTACCCTATTGCACTCTATCCATTTGGGTTTGGTAAGCCTGAGGGCACTCAGAGTCCAGGACTGCACAGGGAATGCAGGGATGAATCCATGAATACAATTTCTTGACTTGGTTCTGAGGATTGGTTCACTGATGGATATGAGAGTCAAATTGGTATAAAGTGTGAGATGACACTGTGCAGTGTAACAGCCATTGTTAATATCCTATCACCATGTTTTGAAATTCTGTATCATTTTATCACTTTCTATGCTGTTCTATGTATTTTTTATTTATTCACTTCCTTTTAAAATGAAAAACAAAATTTATATGTATATATAAGGAAATCTGGGATAGGTGTGTTGCTGATGTCTATGGTTTATTGAGAAGAATAGTCAATGCTTAAATTTTTCTTTTCTCTTGACCAATTTTACGCACTTGAATTTGGTAATCAGAATGACTGATCTGAAAACAATATGCAGTATAAGAACCATTGTTGAACTCCTACCATCTTGTATGGTGAAGCTCTGCATCATTTCCAATGTTTAATTTCTTTTAACTTGTTACTGTCTTTGATTGTTTGATCAATCTTACCTTCTTATGTCTAATGGACTGAGCAACTTTGTTAAAGATAACAGTATGCAATACAGCAACCATTGTAAATTTCCATCATTTTGTTTTGAGGTCATATATCATTTTGTTGTTTTGATTTTGTCTTTATTTTTGTTCTGTCCGTTTTTTAATTAAAAAGAAGAGTAGAGTATGTGAAGCTGTCACTATGAGCAGCATTTCTTCCTCCACCTCTAAAGTGCTGTGATACTGTAGAGTAGATAAAGGATCATGTCATCTGCAAATAATGATATTTTGATTTCATTGTTTCCTATACATATCCCTTTTATTTCCTTCTTTTGCCTAATTGCTCTGGCTAATTATTTGAGGACTATGTTGAATAGGAGTGGTTATGATGGACATCCTTATCTTGTTCCTGATTTTAGAGGAAATGTTTTCAATTTTTTTCCCTTTTCATATGATATTGGCAGTAAGTTGATGATAAGTGGCTTTATCACATTGAGATATAGACCTTTTATACCAATTTTCTTCAGAATTTTTAATCATGATGTTGGATTTTGTCAAAGACCTTTTTGTATCTACTGGAATGATCATGTGACTTTTTGTCCTTGCTTCTGTTTATGTGGTGAATTATATTTATTGATTTACATGTATTCAATGGTCCTTGCATCTCTGGAGTGAAGCCTATTTATCATGAGCTATGACTTATTATTCTGTTTGCCAATGTCTTGTTAAGGATTTTTGCATCTAAGTTCATTGCAGAAATTGGCCTGTACAGGAATATCTCAGTTCATGAATGTTTCTGTTTGCAAACAATTCAGTTTGCAAATGAAAGCATTCCACAAAGTTTTGCTTCCATTCTCAAACTCTGCATCAGGTGACAAATAGAACCACAGCCATCTTCCCCACACAGACACAAATATAGCCATCTTTACCAAAACTGTAAAACAAATTAAGCTCATAAACCGGGGTATCACTGTAGTTCTCTTTTTCAGGTGGATCTTTGTCTGGTTTTGGGATGAAGATAATCCTAACTTCCAAGAATGATGTTGCTGTTAGGTGTAACATTGTATAAATCTATGAAGTACATTTCTTCAAAGGTTTGGTTAAACTCTGATATTCCTGTGTTTTTTTGTTTTATTTAGTTGATCTATTTGTGATAGTGGGATATTGAGATCCCCCTACTATAATTGTATTGTTGTTTACCCTATCTTTAGAGTTTGTTCTATGAAGTTGGGTACACTGCGTTCTGGTGCATATATGTTTGTAATTATTGTCTCTTCCTGTGGAATAGCTCCATTAACCAATATGTAATGGTCTTTGCCTCTTTTAATCATCTTTGACTTGGAGTCCACTGTCAAAAAATAGGATAGCTATTCCTGCTTGTTTTCAGGTTTTAACTGTGTGGAATACAGTTTTCTATCCTTTGATTTTTAGTCTATGAATTTCTTTCTCTGTTAAATGTGTTTCTTGTATACAGAATACCATTGGATTTTGTTTCTGCTAATTCTGCTAATTGGTGTCTTTTGATTGGCAAGTTGAGTACATTGACATAGTTTTAGTTTTTTACTTTTTATTTTTTATTTTATTTTATTTTAAAGACAAAAGAATAGAGACATATGAACCAGAATAAGCCATAAACAATATCAAAAATACAAAATTATACAGAACATAGTAGGGAATTAGCACTGGATGGATGCTGTATTACATAATGTTATCTTCACATTAGTTATCACACAAATATTAAAGGAAATACCAAACTATAGAGAAGACAGTAGGGAATTAGCACTGGATGCTGCATAATATAAAGCTATCTTCACTTCTGTTAATACAAAAACGATTGAGGAAAAACAAATTATAGAGAACATAGAAGGAAATTAGCTCTGGATGCTGTCCTACATAATGTTACCTTCACCTTTGTTACTCAGTTACGCAGATGATGGCCCATTTCATCATTCAATTTTCTCCTCCCTCATCTCCGTTGCCCTACCACTCAATCAGTCATCTTCCCTGTGATAATAACTGTATTCCTGGGTTTATCTATACCCCTGGACTCTCGCCTTGGGAAGAGATATAGCTACCTCAGACCATACTATAGCACACATGGGTGTATACAAACTGCCATGGTCGGAGGTGGAAAAACACCCATGCTCACAGCGGACCGCCTCGCTCTGCCCCGTCGCTGTGCTATGGGTGGGGGCCGGTCCAGTCCATGGGGCACCCTCAGCGGGGCCCACAGCGGAGCAGCCACGGGGCCCACAGCAGAGCAGCCACAGGGCCCACAGTGGAGCAGCCATGGGGCACACGCCCCCTTCGGGGCACCCTCGGTGACCCGTTCGGCTCTGTCCCGTTGTCTCGATGCCAGAGGCCCTTTCTTCTCCCCCTCCCTCCTCCTGATCTCCAGTATTACTGTTCCCTACCCCTTGCAGTTGGGCATTGGACGAACTTACAATGCTTGCTATGAGGGCTTGAAATCTCCCTGGCCTGTTCTCACTG
This sequence comes from Dinomys branickii, assembly GCA_004027595.1. NCBI lineage: Eukaryota > Metazoa > Chordata > Mammalia > Rodentia > Dinomyidae > Dinomys > Dinomys branickii. The sequence goes on along the minus strand of PVLD010017306.1, from coordinate 20,081 downwards.
TGTTAGTTCAGGGTATGAACTGAGTTTGAAGATTAGTTTTAGAATAGAGTTGGAGGATTTTCTCGGGCCTGCTGTATAGCGTATGTTGTTGTTTTTCAGACCCCTCGTGTGCTGCTTTTCATCTAATTTGTTGCTATGCGTTCATGCAAGGTTCATTTGTGTAAGCTATAAGGAGACCCTCTTGGTGCTCACATTAATAGTTTGGGGTGAGTCCTGAAGACCGTGGATTCGGCCCATTGTTGCCAGGAACAGGCGGTGCTTGCTCAAGCTGCCGAGACTCAAGGTGCTCCCAGAGAGAGTTCAGGGTGGGAGCTGAGTTCCGGCAACCCAGGTCGTGCTTCCTGCCTGATAATTGGAGTGATAAGGGCATGGAGCCACACGATCCACCTCCATCTGCATCTCCCTCCCGTTGCGGTGCTGGAGCCCCGGTCCGCTCTTCGGCCAGATCCCTGGGAGCTGCAGTGGCTCATCGCCAAGGTTCCCCGCTGCTCTCCGACGGTAGCGGTTCACTCAGCAGAGAGGCAGGGGACCACCGCCTCGAGGCAGGTGCAGAGCCGGGCGTGGTGGGCTGTGTACTAGTTGCATTGATTCTCTCCAGGCACTGATTAGGAAGGTTGCTGCAGGGTGGGGACTCTGCCCCAGTGGCTGTCGCAACCTCTCATTCTCACACTGGGTTCGACAACTGCTCCCGACCACCATTGCCTCCTTTCCTGGCTGCGCCCTCTCCTCTGGACCACCTCTTGGAACTCCACTCTCCCCTGGCCGAGTCAGGAGGCTTCCGTGAGCGTGGGTGTCCAAACCTGAAGCTGCGAATGCCGGAACGAGGGCACGGGCCATGGGCGTAGTTGGAGCAGTGACTTCCTCCTTCTCCTCTCCCTCCAGCTGCGCCGGGGGTCTCCGATCCTTTCCTCCAGCAGAGGTTTTGCCCAGTCTTTCCAAGGGCTTCAATTCCCACTTCAGATCCTTCCTGAGTTCAGGATACCCACCTTTTTCCCTTCTGTCCTTCACATGTTGCTATATTCCTATATTCCTTTGTCTGAGTGGCATTCCTCTGGGAGATTCTCTGCTGCCTACCCGGTCGCCATCTTGAAGTTCTCTCATAAAATTTATTTAGTTATTTGTTACTTTCTAATGAATTGACCATTACATTTCTAAAGTTCTGAAATGGCCAACAGACCTTAGAAAGATGCCACTTTGGGCTTCTGCTTAAAACCAACAGCTACAGAAAACTGCTGGCCTTGATTCAAGGCCACTACATAGGTAGTTTTAATTGATAGCTATTCACTTATTCCTGTCATTGTATTAATTTTCTGTTGATTTGCTTTCATTCCCCTCTACTTAGTGGCTAGAATTATTTCATGTATTCATTTTATTGCACACATCTTGGTATTGTTAGCTTCATTGTCTCAGGAATAGCCTTGAGAATTTTTTGGAGAGTTGTTTTTGTGGTCAAGTATTTCTTTAGGTTTCCTTTATCATGGGCATATCTTATTTTTCAATCAATTTTGAAAGGTAATTTTGCAAAATATAATAGTCTGGGTTGGAAATTGTTTTCCTTTTTTACATTTTAAAAAACTTTATGGAAAAATATAAAAATTTGATAACAAAATAACAGGCAAATAACAATAGTTAATATATTTCATATTATCATCTTCAAAGTAGTTACTCAGAGTGTACAAAATATAGCTATAAAAATTCTCTAATTTATATTAGCACAAACCTTCTTTTGAATTAATGAAGAGACATTCATAGTATAAATAACTTGCATTTTTCTCCTTTTTCCCTTCCTTCCTTTCCCTTTTTCCCCATCTTAGTTCCTTTCCCCTTTTAAATAATTTCTTCCCATTTCACAATATGTATTGAATATTTTAGACCTTATTTACTCTTTTAATTTCTCACACCAAGGAGACATTATAATGTTTACTCATGTGAGTCTGATTTATTTCACGTATGAGTATGGTCTCAAGTTGCATCCATTTACCTGTTGCGGTGGATTGACAACTGGTGGTCAATTTGTAATACCAAGCTAAGCTGAATCAGCATAGTTCTGGGTGTAGGGGGCCCACCTGAGGATTGTTGCCAGAAGCAAAAGAGACAAAACTGGGGAGAAATTTAGGTGCTGTTCGGGGGCTGTTAGTTCTTCTGGAGGAGCTTGTCATGCTGGCTATCCTGATATGAACTCACCTGTTCTCATCAATGGAGTATCTTAGGACCTTGCTGTGGTTGAGAATGGCTACAGTTCTCTTTAAGGGAGTTTTGGTTCTTGCCTAGAGCATTGTTTCCTGGATCCAGAGGGGAAGATGGTGCACTGTTCAGTGTCCTGGAGAAGCTTGTCATGCTGGCTTTTTTAATATGGACTTGGCTGTTATCATCAGAGGAGCTCAGACCTCGTTGTTGCTGAGGATGGCTATGGTATTTGGAGAGCTATGGTGTTGACTTTGAGCAGTGCTTTTTGGCTCCAGTGCAGCTCCCGCAGGCTGCTAGCATTGATCCTTTATCCCACTGGCACATACTTTGTGGCTTCCACCACTGACCTTGGTGGTCAGGGTGCAGTGCAGATCTATGAAATAGGCTTGCACAAGACATTATTGTGGGCACTTGGGCTCCAGTTGGTCTTGTATGGGGCATTGTTATGGGTTCTAGGTCTTCAGCTGGACTCATGTAGGATATTGCCATGGGATCCAGGTCCTCAGCTGGATTCTTTGGGTCTTTAGTGCGTGGGCAGATTTCCTGCACTCTCTTTGTATATGACTTTGGGTGACTATTATAAAACAATTGAATAGATGATGTGTCCTGTATTATTCCCTGACCACAACACCTATAAAAAAGTCTCAACTTTATCCTTCTTTATGCATGAGTGGTACTCTATTGTATAAAAATACCATATTTTTATCCATTCCTTGGTTGATAGGCATTTCATTTGTTTCCAAGATTTAGCTTTATGAATTGTGCTGCTTTAAACATGGGTGCACATACATCATTGTGGTGTGATGTTTTTAATTCTTCTGGGAAGATAACCAGAAGGGGACTAACTGGGTAGAATGGGACCTCTAATCCTAGTTTTTTGAGGAAACTCTAAATGGATTTCTATAGTGGTTGTACCAGTCTACAGTCCCCCGAAGAGTGGAGAAGGTTTACATTTTCCCCCATAGCCCCTCCAGCATTTGCTATTTGTTGACTTCTTGATGATGGCCAGTCTGTCTAGAGTGAAATGGAATCTCAGTGTTGTTTTAATTTGTATCTCTCAAATGACCAATGTTGAGCATTTTAATGTATTTATTTGCCATTTGTATTTCTTCATCTGAGAATCATATTTTCATCTCAGATGCTCATTTTTGGATTGGGTCTTTGAATTTGAAGAGTCTGAGTTTTTCAATTCTTTATATATTCTAGATAGTCAAGGAACTATTGGCTAAAATTTTTTCCCCATACTGTGGGTTGTCTTTTTACTCTGTTGCTGATTTGTTGATTATTTGCACTATTTCTGATGAAGTTTGGGTTTTGTTCATGAAGTATCTACTTATACCTATGTCTTCAAGATTGCTACCTAATTTTCTTTCAGTAGATTTAATGTTTCTGCTTTAATATTTAGATCTTTAATCCATTTTGACTTTAGTGCATAGTGATGGACAGATCAAACAAAGGCCCAGGTCCTGATGGATTCACTGCTGAATTCTACAATAAATTTAGAGAAAATGTAATGCCAATACTCTTCAAACTCTGATGAAATTGAAAGGGAAGTAATACTTCGTAACTCTTTCCTGGAGGCAAGTGTTACCCTGATTCCAAACCCAGAGAAAAACCCAACCAAAAAAGTGAACCACAGGCCAATCTCCCTAATGAACATAGATGCAAAAATCCTCAATAAGATACTGGCAAACAGAATGCAGCAAATCATCAAGAAGATTATGCACTATGATCAAATGAGATTCATCCCAGGAATGCAGGGATTGTTCAACATATGCAAATCAGTAAACATAATGCACCATATCAACAAAACCAAAGACAAAAATCACATGATCACCTCAGTAGATACAGAAAAAGCTTTTGATAAAGTCCAACCCTCATTCATGATAAGAACCCTACAGAAAATTGGAATAGTCTCTACCTCAATCTAATAAAAGTTTTCTATGACAAGCCAACAGCCAACATCTTACTAAATGGACAAAAACTGAAAGCTTTCCATCTAAAATCAGGAACAAAACAAGGATGTCCACTATCACCATTCTTATTCAAATAGTTCTGGAAACATTAGCCAGAAAAATTAGACAAGAGAGAGAAAGGAATAAGGATATGAAAGGAAGGAATTAAATGATCTTTATTCATGGATGGCATGACACTCTACATAGAAGACCCCAAAACTCCACCAAAAGACTTACAGATTTAATAAGCAAATTCAGTAGTGTAGGTGAATACAGTCAACACTGAAAAATGAATAGCATTCCTGTACACAAGCAACAAATTCACTGAGAAAGAAATTAGTGAAACCACACCATCCACAATAGCCTTCAAAAAATGAAATACTTAGGAATCAATCTAACTAAGGAAGTAAAAGATCTATACATCAAAAACTACAGGACTCTGATAAGGGAGATTGAAAAGGATAGCAGAAAATGGAAATATATCCCTTGTTCATGGATAAGAAGAACCAACATAGTGAAAATGCCCATACATCCCAAATAATTATACAGGTTATCACAATCCTGATCAAAATACCATTAGCATATCTCACAGATCTAGAGAAAATATTCCTAAAAATCATTTGGAAACAGAAGAGACCTAGAATAGCAAAGTTAATCTTGGGCAAAAAAGGTAAGTTAGGAGGCATCACAATCCCTGACTTGAAATTATAGTACAAAGCTACTGTGATAAAATTGGCATGATACTTGCAGGAACCCCCCCTCCCAAGAGAAAAACCAGACTTGAGGATCAGATTAGAAGATGCACCAAGAACTGCAAGAACTACAAACACACTCAGCTACCTTATGTTTCACAAAGGGGCCAAACATGTTCACTGGAAGAATGATAGCCTCTTTAATAAATGGTGCTGGGAAAACTGACTCTCCACACACTGACAACTAAAACTAGGCCCATGTCTATTACTGTGCACTAAATGGAAGTTGTTTTCTTATAATGCTTGAAACACTTCATTCCGCACTTTTCTTGCCTTTAAGCTTTATGTTGAGAAATTTATTATAATTCTAATAGGTCTTTCTTTTTTTGTAATTTTATTTTTAAGACAAAAGAACCCAGAATAACACAGGAACAATACAGAAAATACCAAGTTATGGAGAAGATAGTAGGGAATCGGCACTGGATGCTGTATATCTTCATATTTGTTATATCAAAATCAATAAAGGAAATACTGAATTACAGAGGAGACAGCAGGGAACCATCACTGGATGCTGCATTACATAGTGTTGTCTTTGCATTTGTTAGCAAAAAAACAATAAAGGAAACACCAAATTACAGAGAAAACAGTAGGGGGCCACCACTGGATATTGTATTACATAATGTCACCCCTGCCCCTATTACTGTTATATAGATGATGGCTCATTCAATTACTGAATTTTCTCCACTTCATCTCCATTGTTGTACAACCCTGTCAGTGGTCTTCCCACTGGTAATAACTGCACTTTTGGTTTATTTACTCCTTCATGCTCTTACTTTGGGAAGAGACCTGGCTGCTTCCAAATGTGCTATATAATATGTGGGTGTACACAAATTGCTATGGCAGGAGGTAGAGAAGCACCCTTTGGCAAGCCCTCACAGCCATCGGGTGTCTGGTCAGGTAGGCGGGGTTACACAGTGAACCTCCAGGCTCTGTCAACATGTCCTTGTCTATAGGCTCAGGTGAGTCCTCAGGGCCGTCCCGGGGGCCAGGCGGAGCACCTGGCATGCCCCAGGGGCCAGACAGAGCTCCGGGGGTGAGGTGGAGTGCCTGGAATGCCCTGGGGGCCGGGTGGAGTGCCTGGCATGCCCCAGGGGCCCGAACAGAGCTCTGGGGGTGAGGTAGAGTGCCTGGCATGCCCTGGGGGCTGAGCAGAGCACCTGGCCTGCCCTGGGGGCAAGGCAGAGCTCCAGGGACGAGAAGGAGCACCTGGTACCCCATGGGGGTCGGGTGGAGTAAAATTTATTTGGTTATTTGTTTCTTTCTAGTGAATTGACCATTACATTTCTAAAATTCTGAAATGGCCAACAGACCATAGAAAGATACCACTTTAGGCTCCTGCTTGAAACCAACAGCTTCAGTAAACTGCTGGCCTTGATTCAGGGCCATTAATAGGACTTTCGTTATAGGAGATTTGTTGTTTTTTCCTTGCAGCCTTCAAGATTCTGTTATGTTGTATTTTTTTGCATTTTAATTACCACCATAGTGTAATAGTGGCTGAACAGAGTGTGGAGTTGTTGTTTTTCTGATCAGAGATTTTTAGGGTTCTGTATGTTTCACTTATCTGTGTGTTAAATTCTTTCTCCATGTCTGGAAACTTTTCTGTTATTACTTGTATAAACGGATTTTTAATGCCCTTTTGTCTTCTGATTATTTGCTAATTTCAATTACTATCATATTAGTCCTCTTTAAGTCGTCTATGAGTTGTTTGATCCATTTTTCACATTTCCTTGTTGTTTTTAAAGTATCATCTCTCATTAATTCATCGTTTTGCATGGACAGTCTGTCCTCTAGGTTTGACACTCTTTCTTTACACTGGCCACTTCTGCCGCCCATACTTTTAGTCATGCTTTTAATCTCCTAGATTTCTGTTTGGAAGTTTCTTATGGACTCTAATTCTGCTTTATGCTAGGCATTCATTTTCTTTAGTTCCACTAGCTGTCCATTATTGTCTTCTCTAGACTCATTGATCATTTGTTTCATTATAGTCATAATTGATTAGTATATATCTTCTTTAAATTCACCAAGCACCTCATAGAACTGTTTTACACCATTGCTGCCCTTTCAGACCTATCTGCAGTGAGCTTATGATTTCCTCTCCCTCAGTGTACTATGTAATGATTTTGGGGCAGTTGGGAGTTTTGGGATGCATTTTGATGGCCTGTCTTTTCATGTTTCTGTTTTGTTATTGTTGTTGTTGTTGTTGTTACTTGTATTTTTGTGCTGGGGTTGGGAAATTCTCACACCCAATACTCTGGTTTCTCTTCAGATCAAATAAATCTTTTGCCCTTTAAATTCTCTGACCCAGTACTCCATTCTATGGGAGTGAGCCACAGTATTATGACACCCCAGGCAGTCCAGGTATTGGCATAAAGAAAAAAATTTTCAGCCACTACTATGTTATCTTGTCTATGGTTGTAAAGTTAGTGGCAACAATGACATCAAATATCAAGTGGATATTGACAAACCCTAGGAACCACTCATGAACAGACCATTACAAAAATAGAAAGGATTCTGACTGCTCCCTTCATATTGATCTATACTAATTCAGAGCACTGATTTCTGCCGGATGTTGGTAGCAGTGCCAGAGCTCAAACATATCACTAGATTGTATGCCTTTTTAAAATCAGGGCTGCCCACTCTGATGATTATTCCCCTTGAATCTGACCTCCAACAGCAGACTACAGGACCTGTGATCTTCCAGGCCTGAGTTTGGCCCCCAAGGAAATCCCATGCTGTCCAAACCTATCTTCTAAGGCTGTCTTTCACTAGGTCTCTGTGAAAGGGTATGATCTCATTTCTAAAGGGTAATTGTCCTCCTTGGTATTAGTCTCTTCCTCCAACAGGTCAGTCTGTTGATGGTCTACTCTGTTGCCTTATGTGCTGGAGAAGCCAGGGATTATAAGTGGGACTCACAGTACCTGGTTCCTCCTAGCACCAGTGTAGTGTCCAGTGGGTAGTGGCATCAGGTAGGGGCAGGGCATGCAGTTCATGGGCAGTTCCTTTCTTTCAAGCCAATTTAAACTAAGGGATTTTAGGGTTCATTTTACATTAAAGATTTCCAGATTCATAGGAAGTGGACAATATTTCTCTTTGAAAGAGTACAGACACTCTTTGATCATTTCTAAACCTCAGCAGAGTAAAAAAACCCAAAGCCTCAGCACTGTATCTATGGTCCCAGAATATTACAAGGGTACAGTGAATTCTCCAGTGTTAGCCCCCTCCTGCTATAATTATGGTAACTTATTGAATGCCTGCTGTGTGCCCTCCATAAGTATGAAAAATCCTTCCTAATATTTCAAGTACCTTGTAATGGAAAGCTCATTTTATAGATGTGGAGATGGAAGCTCAGGAAGGTAAAATAAAATTTCTATGGTCAAATCATAAATGATAGACAAAGTAGGGGTCACATGCGGGGTTTCTGGATTCAGTTTTTCCTTTTACTTCCTCTCTGTAGCAACTGAGGGTGATAAGGGAGAAATCCGTATAGTCAGAAATTAACTGGCTTTATCTACAATCTCCTTGGCCATGATCTTCCTAGAGATTGGGATTCTCTTTCCCTTGTTCTGTGCTCTGCTTTTCAGAAGATGCTGCAGACAGTATAACAGCATCCTCCTTTGGCTGGATTCATTTGACATTGTGACCTTCCACACTTTCCTGTTCTTCCTATAAACCTCTCACATGTTGGATTTATGTTCATGGGATTTTCTTCAATATGGCTTTTTGTGCTCTTGAGAATCTTTGCTCACTGGATTTATCACTTTTTATAGGTATATGTCTAAACTGAGACACAAAGTACAACACAAAGCAAATAGAATGTAGCTACTGCCTTTGGAGTGCTTGTATTCCTAAGTAGATAACAAACACACATACTCAGGCGCACACACACACACACACACACACACACGTGTGCACATGCACACAAAGATGAGATACTATGTGGTGATGATGAACAAAGCTTGGGCACAGCTATGTCTAACTGTAAGATTTTCACTTAAATTTGTAGCTGGGGAAATTACTAAATCATTTACTTCTCAGGGTCTTCAACTATGTACAAGAGATAATAATTCCTCATAAGTCACTATGATGATTGCAGCTATTATGTGGGAGGATAATAAGTGTTGAAAGGAAATTATAAATGTTGAGCATTGAGCACAAAGCCTGGCTTGTAGTGAGAACTCAACAATATTAGCTATTTTTCTTAGTGGGTGTATATGTGAAAGAAAGTAAAATATTCATAATGCATATAGACTCTAATATACACAAAACATGGAGTCAGATTTACAAATGAATAATGGAGACTAACAAACATATTCCGAGACATGATGCTTTTTACAAAACAACTGAGTCTGTTATCATTCTGAACCATAGTGAGGGACCAGCAACCACAGGTTTTGACACAGTGTTTTTGGATTCAGGATACAGAAACTAGTTATTGCATGGAATGGGACCTATTCACCAAATACTGGAGACCCTGACAGGACCATCAAGCTACTCTCAGAAGAGAAAGACCTATAACTGTTCCAAGACTCAGAGATGATATCCAGCTGAGAGCACAAGGAAAGTGTTGTCAGGCAGTAAGGCAAATTCCACACAAATTGTATATATTCAATCACTTGCCAATTTTTTCTCCTCTCAACCTTTATATGGTACTAGCATTGCCAGATGTGGTGGTGCATGCCTGTAATCCCAGAACTCGGAAGGCTGAAGCAGGAGGATTGTTGTGAGTTCAAGACCAGCCCGGGCTATGAAATGGGCTCAAGGCCAGCCTGAAATGCATAGTGAGACCCTGTCTCAAACACACACACAGAAACACACACACACACACACACACACACACACACACACCCCTTTATATGGTATAAACACAATCTTGAGTCTCATTTTCTTAGAGATACCACAAAATTAATACACCCTTTAAACTGTGGTCACCCTATTGGTTTGACCTTACCTTTGACCATTGTCATGTGGTCAGTTGAACCTATCAATCCTTATCCCAGGGTGTTGGAGTTGGAGTGTGTAGTTACTAGGAGTGTGTAGTTACTAGTTAACCTTCTGAATTGAAGCTCAGAAGATGTGGGACAGCTAATATATATGACCTGAGAGAGAATACCAGAGAGAGGGAGGGAGTACAAGGGAAAGAGGATATAAGACAAGGGAAGGAAAAGACCTCAATTTCTGACTGTTCCCTATTCATATTTTTGAGTCATAATAAATATTGCTTCCCCCTTTTATGCTAATGCTAGCTTGAGAAACATCCTGTTATTTATTAATAAGCATATCTAAGCAGGTAAATACAGCAGGAGCACAGGCAGGGAATTAAACAAAGGGACCCATGGGCCTTAGTGTGTCCAGGGCGTTACCCAAGTAGGTTTTCGATGAGGAGTATTGATCAGTGCAGAAAGAAGACCGGAGCATAGCTCCATGGTAGAATCACTACTTAGAACATGTAAGGCCCTGGGTTTGTGCCAAGCACTATAGAAAAATTCACAATAGATGATGCAAGTGTATTGATTTATGTAAACCAGAAAATATATAAAATCTGGATGGTGACATATAGTGCTACCAATATTGTGGTGGGGATGTAGACTACAGAATCTATTCAGGAAGTAATCTGTCATTCTTAGTCATATGAAATATATGTGTACTTCATGCTCCAGTAGTCTCCTGGGTACATGGCCCAAAGAATTCTCTCACAAACCCATAAGAGGATGTGTAGGACTATGGCATTCCAGCATTACTTTTGGTGGTAGGGTGTTGGAAGCAATTCCACTACCAGGGGAGAGTGCTGACAAAATGTGGTTTCTACATGTGAATATCAGGCAACAATTAAAAGATATAGACTTGCACACACAATGATATGAATGGACATTAAAAAGCTAGTGTGTAGTATAAATTGGAAGAGACAGAATGAAATAGGTAACATAATGTGTGTATGAGGAATAAAAATGTTTGCAGAGCAAATAGCAGTACATATTTACAGCATGTACCATAAATACATTAAATGATTCCTAATGGATCATGAAACAAGAAAAAGAAAGGTAATAAAATGGAATAAGTACTCACTTCATTCAATTAGCACTGATAGTACAAAAAAATTACAAGGTGGGAATATGGAGAAATTCAAATATGTTTGCATTTCTGTGAGAACTTAAAATACTACAGCCTCTATGGGAAACAGTATGACAGCCTCTCAGAAAACAAAACAAAACGAAAGTAGAATTAATGTAGGATCCAGCAATTGTACTTCTGGGTACATATCTGAAAGAATAGAAAGCATAAGTCTTAAAAGCTATTTTACATCCATGTGCCTAGTAACATTATTCACATTAGGCAAGATATGAAAACAATTCAAGTATCTATCAACAGGAGACTGGATAAGAAAATGAGGTATAATATTTATTCAACTTTAAAAAAGAAGGAAGTTCTAACCTTGCTACAGCACACATGAACCTTGAGGACACTTTGCCAAATGAAATAAGCCAGTCACAAAGAGACAAATACTATATGATTCTACTCAGTTATCTATAGTAGTTAAATTTATGAAATCAGAAAGCAGAAGCATAGTTGCCAGGAACTGGTGCATAGGAGAGGCAACAGGGATCTGTCAGTGGGTGTAGCTTTTTAGTTTCTCAAGATGAAAAGAGTTCTAGGGTTTGGTTGCACAACAATGTGCATATATATAACATAACTAAATTATATTGAGGAACTGTTAAAATGGTAAATTTTAACTTGTGTCTATTTTACCACATTTAGTTCTTAAAAAGGGGAGCAGAAAGGTACTTTGGGGACAGGTAATAAAATTTAAAATATGTTTTGTAAAACAGAAAAAATGAGGGCATGGCATTTTGCAAACTGATGATGTTAATGCTTTATGGACTAAGGAATATGATTAACTCAACTCTTTCCACAAGAGCTGCACATTTTCCAAAATGTGGGTCAATTCTCATGCCTCTGGCTTTTCTGAAAGACCTTAGGCTATGGGTGTGGAGAAATAAATGACTTTAAGATCTTTAGGCAGGCTGTTCTGTGTGTTGCTTGAAACCCTATCTTCCATAAGAGAAGCCTAGTTGATTCAGATGACTTGAGAGTTTTATGTTCCTATCCTTTACTTTTCTCCCACCTAACATTTCTCAGCTTCTAGTTGACAAGATTTATTACAGTTAAAAGGTTCTGTCTTTCTTTTTCTTTGTTTAACTCAATTCTGTTGAATTTAAATCTTGCCTTCTCTTTCTTCAGATTATTTTTGATTCAGACTTTCTGACAAAGCACTGCAAACTCACTTCCTTTTGGAATGGATTATTAAAGTTTTAAAAATCTCAAGCAGTTGTACTAACTGCGTGGAAATATTTACTGTTGCACTGTCTCTCAGAATACCATAGTGATATCATTGGTGGCCTTCATGGACTATTACAAGATGGGTAGTGCCCTTTAGCATGGGTCCTGAAATCGTCACACAAATCTGAAAGTCTCCATTGGGTGAAGGGCTAGAGGTGGTTCCTGGATTGGAAATGCTGCTGGTCTTTGAGACTGTTTATGATTCCCCATTAGGTTGGACAATTCTCTTGGTGGATTACATACTCAAAGTTCTGTTCTATGTGTAGTTTAAATTTTTCTTTCCAGGATTTTAACAAAGGAAATACATTGAAATTGCTTTAAGTCACAAGCTGATTTGATGATCTAATTTCACTGGTAAAATATTAAGCAACCACATCCTTCCTGGATTGCTCAAGTGAAACACTTAAAGGTTGCAATACAGTCATATAGAGATTAATTCTTTCATTTTATTGGTAATTATTTAGAAGGTACTACTTGAACAGTTGAATTGTGTAAGTTTTTAGTGTACAGTATTTAGTATACAGTATAGTTAGATAATTGCTCTGGTTTTAGTCAATAAAATTTTATTTGGTTAGATTCCGCCCTACTATAAAAGTTCAAGAATCTTTAGTTAACTAGCTGGAAATTCAGTAGGATATACACACACACAAAAATGGGGTTGAGAGGGTAGGGGTAAGAAAATGGGGGAAGGGCTGGGGATATAGCTCAGTGGAATAAGCGCTTGCTTAGCAAGCGCAGGGTCCTGAGTTCGATCCCCAGTACCACAAAAAAAAAAAAAAAAGAAAAAAAGAAAACGGGGGAAGAAAGAGAGACCAAAGTAGAACCACTTATCTATGGTCATGGAAATATCTAATGGAGTAATAAAGACTTGCAGTATTCTCTAAGACAACAGGAATTTGGATTCTTTGTTGACTAGTGTGATAAGAAATATGAGAGGTGAAAAATAAAGCCTATTTTCTTTCAATTCATATTTTTATTTCTTGCAGCAAACAGACTCTGTAGGTTTGATTGCATAAGGATCTACAATGGACTGTTGATTTATAAATTCAACCCATTCACAAAAGCTGGTTTTAACTTAAGTTGGTTGGAAGTCAAGACAATTTTTCCATAAATAATGGAAGTACCCATAATGTGTTCCTGACCTCCCAAAGCACCCATTCACTCACCTTTTCATAATAAAAAGCTTTGTGTAATATGCATAATTTACCAGAAACACCAATAATTTTTCTATTGGCATTTTGGTATTCTCCAAAAAGGTATAAAATGTACCTCATTAACCAGAAACAACAATTTCGTACTCTACTCATCATTCAAGTTGACATCTTTGGGTTGCAGGAAGGGAGGATGAGATGGAAGGTGGTTATTGTTTGGAAGGAGAGTCCCTTTCCAAAAGAACATCAGGAATCTGGCTCTCTGGTGCCCTTCCTCTCCTTGAGAGAATCTGTGGCCCACTCAGACTTGCTTCTGGCTCACTAGGGCTCAACCTATTCAAAACTATGGTCAAAAGTGGTCTAAGATCGTCTGTTTCTGTCCTGAACACTATTCTGTAGTATGACATGACATTGTCATTAAGCAAGTGAATGCAACAGCAGGCTTTTTCCCTGGGCAGGTCTTCTCTATAAATATTTTTTAGCTCTGTCCATTTTTTTCAAGATTTCCTTTATTTCAGAGGAAGAGTTTTGCTGCACTGATTGTTGACACCTCCCACACACTTCAGCAGGCTCTTCAGTTGTCATTCTCTGTTGCTTGGCTAGAAGTTGCTGAAGTTCCTCTGTAGACAGTTCTTTTAATTATTTCTCCACCAGTTCATCAACATCACCACTGTCTACCTGCAAGCATGTGAACTCTGCTATAGGGAAAATGTCATCAATCACAGGGTTAATTGAAAGCTCAGGCTCCTCTACACAGCCTTCAAAGTTTCTCTCCTGTATAATTTTAGACCTTTCTTCCAGGTAGATCTCAGTGTCCTTATAGAGACATTGGCCCAGGATTTCTCAATTAACCCCACACAGGTAAGGATCTTATAGTGTTCCTTCCAGAACTCTTACGGGTTAAATGTGTATCTGAGACCATCTGCAAGCACTTTAGGAACAGCTCCTTGGTGTATCATTTCTAAAAGTTAGGCATAAATTGCTGGTCCATAGGCTACAGTAGAGGAGTTGTATTAGGTGGGAGGAATTCAAAAGAAGCATGGGAATTCTTTAGCCAGTTTTTCCTAATCTCATACATGAGCAGGAGCACTGTCCTTGGTGAGGAGAGCCTTTACTGGTAAAACTTTATTTTCTAGATATTTCTTAAGAATGGGACAGAAAGCCTCTTGGACCCACTCAAGAACAGGTACTCATGTTACTCATGCTTTTGCATTATATCTCCACATGACCCCTAGCCTATTCCTCATGACTTTATGTTTTCTGAATATTCTAGGGGCGTCAGAGTGATAAAGTAATAGAGGCTTTATCTTGAGGTCACCACTTGCATTGACATATAACAGTAAGTTTAGCCTATATTCATAGGCTTGTGGCCTGGCATTTTCTTTTCTTCCTGGGTAATATATGTTCTTCTGAGCATTTTCTTCCAGAAAAGCCCATTTTCATTACAATTGAAAACTTGGTGAGATTAAAAACAATACCTTTCTGTAGTGGATTGGTAACTGGTGGTCAACTTGTAACACCCAGCTGAACTTAACCAGCGTTGTGCTGGGTGTGGTAGGCCCACCTGAGGATTGCTGCCAGCAATGAGGTCATTGTTGCTGAGCATGGCAGTGGCACTTTTGGGTGGAGCTCTGGTTCTTACTTTGAGCATTACTTTCTGGCTCCAGTTCATATCCCTCAGCCGCTAGCACAGATCCTTCATCCCATTGGCACAGACTCTCTAGCTTCCACCACTAACCTTTGGGCCTTCCCAGTGCAGTTCCATGAAACAGGCCTGCGTGAGGCATTGTCATGGGCTCTAGGACTCCAGCTGGTCTTGTGGGAGGCATTGTTATGGGCTCTAGGTCTTCAGCTAAACTTATGCAGGACATTATTGTGGGATCCAGGCCTTCAGCTAGATTCTTTGGTCTTTTATGTATGGACAGATTTCCTGCACTCTCTTTGCATGTGATTCTTTGGGTGACTATTATAAATAATATTATAAAATATGTATCCTGTATTTTATTGTTCCCCTTGAAAAACCCTAAATTATAACACTCTGTGTCTTGTTTTGAAGTGGTGTATGTAATTTTCAGCAGCGATTTTTTTAGCACTGGTTCCTTCACCATGCCCAGTTATGCTAAGACTCCAATTCTTTCTTTAACATTGTGCAATCACTAATTACTGGCATGAATTATTTTACCATATCATTTGTTGATAGAGTATCCGTTAGGATATCCACATTTATAGCCCTAGGTTTTACACAAATTAGACTCAGATAGGCTATTACCTGCTATCTATCTTTTGTTTACCCACACTAAAAATAGCCTTTCTGTCTCATCAAACACACTGTTATTTACTGATTTGTGTAACACCTTTAGCAACACTAGTTTCCTTATGCAAATATTTTCTCTGTAAGGTTGTAAAGATGGTGGATTTTTGACATGCCATGCATATTAGTGAGATTAGTCACATGAATGCCACACTCATATTTCTCCACAAATTCCTTTATTTTTTGTCTGATTGTGATTGCTTTCTTTACCCTACCTTCCTTCCTTGGTTTCTTTTCAGGGGCCATTTTGATAGCAGTAATCCTAGTGATTATCTAAAGCTCTGACTGAAATCACACCCATAAACATATGCCTCTGGGCTCAGATGGATGCTTAGGTATGCTTACATGTGCTTTTCTGGCATTGTAAGTCTTCGTTTACAGCAGCAGAGGTGGCCAGTATTCAGCTCATAGACTTTGGCTATAAGTTAAACCTAAAATCTGGGTCCTAGCCTAAGTCCTTCATATATGATGCTGGTTGTAATTTGAGGATGCACTGGAAATCTATAAATGTATAAAGTAGAAACTGTGTAATTTTCTTATGTCACTTCTATTTTTATTAGGCAGGAATGAAAATGGTAAAGAGAAGTAATATTCTTTAAGACCAATATGATTGAGACATACAACACAGATGAACCTTAAAGATGTGCTAAGTAGAAGAAACTAGATGCAGAAGACCATATACTGTAGAATTCTACTTCTATAAAATGTCCAAAAATGGTTCATAGAGATAGGCAATAAGTTAGTAGTTGCTGATTCTGGGTATGGAGACAGAAGCAACCACAATTGATGGAAAAGATACGTATTGGGGTGATGGTAATGTTCTTATATCAGTTTTAATGATGGTTATGTAATTGTAAATTTACTAAAAAGCATTGAACTGTATATACTTAAAACATATGAAGTTCCTGGTAAGTAAAATATACTTCAATATACTTGTTTTAAAAAGAGAACCATGCTAAACAGAAGTTATAGAGTATTGCAGTTTGAAGTTTTACAAATAGGATTAACCGTCTCTTCTTTTGCCTATTAACTGGAAGAGAAGCAGATCTCTGGTGTCAGCACACAATCACTTCCCATTTGTCTAAGAGATATTTTCTAAAATGCCATTCAGCAACTATTTTAGAGCTGAAGGTGATACAGGAGAAATATAATTCCTGACCTGCTAGATGTCAGATGTGCCAAGTTCATGTCTCCTGAAATCAAGAATGAACTCCACAAAACAATAGGAAAGGTTTATGTATCCACAATTCCTGAGAAACAAGAAAGTGGGTTACCTCTGAGTCCCTTTGTCAAGGGTGATTTATACAGAAAAGTTACAATGTAGGTACAAGGTTGGTCAAGCTATAATCAACCAGTAAGATTACAGGTATAGACAGCTAATATTGATCTGGTAACAAAGTGGGACTTGTAGCAAGGTCATATAACTAGCACCATTAACCTCAGCTTATCTATGACCGTCCAAAACTGTAATATTTGGGGGAAGGGATGGAGCCAATTGTTCTGGTCATCGATCCAGGTGGCTACTGCATATCTAGACTTAATGGACTCGGTGGTACCAGTTGCAGTATGCATGTAGTTTCAAACTTCCATTCACGCCTTAGGGAAACATGCAAGTCTGGTCATTGTGACTTTAATTTCAAGGCTTTACCTTCTTCAGATGCGTCTCTTACTACAGTTTGGATGTTTTCTCATCTTTTGCATGAACTTTCTCAAGGGCCTGACCCTGCCTGATTGCCTATTAACTTCCACCTAACTTAGCTGCCTAAAGTAAAGGGACTGGACATCCTACCACTGCATGGGTCAGAGACGCACCCACTCGGTGCTAGGTAACAGCTCCATGCCTGCGCCACTGCTTTCTTGTTTCCTCTCCATCTTCTCAGCGCATGACCTTCTAGTTCTGAGAATAATCAGTCTCACACAATGGGGTTATCACTTTCCACCATGGGACCATGAATTTTATAATCTTGGCACTTACCACAGATATTAAACTGGAGTTTTAGATGTCTTTCTACAACCCAAAAATAAGCTCTTCTAGGCTGAGAGACTGTGTTGCATTTATCCCTGTGCTTTTAGGACTTGAACATAATAAGTGACCAAAAATATCTTTTGGTTAGAGATGACTTTGGTTGCCCAAGAGTTGCTACTGATTTTGTGGAAGAAAATATAAAGTTATTAAATTTGGTTAACTTTCATTTAGAGATTGAGAAAAGCCTCAAGTCATAAGTAGACATTTCACTGTATATTTTTTAGGTTATTTTATTTACTTCCATTTTATCTGACAGGCATTTGTACATACTTGTGGTGCACATTATAATTCAATGTATCTACACAATGTGTGATGACTATATTAGGATAATTAGCATTTCCATGTCCTCAAATATTTCTAGCAACTAATTTTTTTTTATACATGTTCTTGCTGTGTATTTCAGGCTGTCCTTGAATTCACGATGTATCCAAGCCTGGGCTTGAACTCATGGTTATCCTCCTTCCTCAGCATCTCAAATGCTGGGATTATAGGGATAGAACACCATGCCTGGGTTCAAATACTTAAAATTTCTTTGTATTGGGAAAATTTGAATGCTTTTCTTTCAGTTCATTTGAAATATATCATATACTACTATAGACTATTATATCTTCTCATTGTAGAAAAGTAGAACAAATTAGTCCTAACTTTATTTTTACACCCATTATCTAACCTCTCTCTCTATTCCTCCCACTCTGCTACCTTCTATTTCTAGTGATCACTATTCTAGTCTTTATTTCTATGTGATGAAAATTTTCAGCTTCCACAGAAAGTTGAGAACATGCCGAATTTGTCTTTCTGTGATGACTTTATTTCACTTAACATAAAGTTCTCCACTCTATCCACATTGCTGCAAACGACAGCTCTTTATTTTTATGGCTGAATAATGTTCCATTGTGTATACGTATGCATTTTCTTGACCCATTTATCTTGTTGATTCCATCTCTTATTATTACTAGTGCTGCAATAAACATTGGGAGTTCAGGTGTTTCTTTGATATGGTGACTTCATTTCATTTTGATATATAGCCAGAGATGGGATTGCTGGATCATATAGTAGTCCTACTTTTAGTTTTTTAAGAAACTCCATTGTTTTACATAGTGATCACCGCTAATTTACATGCTCAACAACAGTGCTTATGAATTTTGCCTTTCTCCATATCTTCAATAGCATCTATTTTTTGTCTTTTTTCATAATAGCCATTCTAATAGGTATGAGATGATAATCCTCTATGACTTTGATTTACATTTCTCTGATGATTTAGTGATGATGAACATTATAGTTCTTGACAATTTCTATGTCTTGTTTTAGGAATCATCTATTCAGGTCATTTGCTCAACTTTAATTGTAGTATTATTATCATTTCATTTTTGCCACTGAGTTCCTTATATATTCTGAATGTGAATCATTTGCCAGAGGGATAGTTTACAAATGTTTTCTTCTATTCTGTAGGTTGTTCTTTCATTCTGTAAACTGTTTTCTTTGCTGTGCAGAAGCTTCTTAATTCACTGTAATCCCATTTATCTAGTTTTGCCTATACTCTTGATACTCTTGGGGTTTTATAAAGAAATTCCCTATGTCAATGTCTTCTATGTTTTCTTCTAATAGTTCACAGTTTTAGGCTTTACATTTAAGTCTCTGACATGTTTTTGTATATGGTGAAAGTTAGGAGTCTGTTTTTTTTTTTTTTTTTTACATACAGCTATCCATTTATTAAAGAGACTATACCCTT
This sequence comes from Dinomys branickii, assembly GCA_004027595.1. NCBI lineage: Eukaryota > Metazoa > Chordata > Mammalia > Rodentia > Dinomyidae > Dinomys > Dinomys branickii. The sequence goes on along the minus strand of PVLD010017306.1, from coordinate 635 downwards.
TCCAGTGTTTGTTCTGGCACCTTTGTTGAAAATTAGTTAGCTATCGATGAGGGGGATTACCTCTAGGAAGTCTACTCTGTTCCACTGTCTTTCTTCCTTACGCTAGCACTGTTTGTTACTACAGCTTTCTAGTACTGTATGTTTTTAAGTCTGGTATTATAATATCTCCAGCTTTCTTCTTTTTCTTAGAACTGCTTTGGGTTTCAGAGTAGTTTATGGTTTCATAGTAATTTTAGTTATCTAGTGCTGTGAAAAATGTCACTAATATTTTGATAGGAATTTTACTGAATATGTAGATTGCTTTGGACAGTATTGATACTTTAATGATACTAATTCTCCCCACTCAAGAATATAGGATATTTTTTCTCTTTTTTGTGTATCTTTAATTTCTGTTGCCAGTGTTATAATTTTCATTGTAGTTTCTAGATATTTTATTTTTCAGAGCTACTGTGCATGGGGTCTCCTCTCTTTTTTTCTTTCCTTCTCTATCTTTCTTTCTTTCTTTCTTTCTTTCTTTCTTCCTTCCTTCCTTCCTTCCTTCCTTCCTTCCTTCCTTCCTTCCTTCCTTTCTTCCTTCCTTCCTTCTTCCCTCTCTCCCTCCCTCCCTCCCTCCCTCCCTCTTCCTTCCTTCCTTC
>PVLD010017305.1:0-42314 GCA_004027595.1 Dinomys branickii | reverse complement strand
GAGGCAGGCATAGAGCTGGGTGTGGTGGGATGTGTACTGGCTGCTCTGGCTCCACCTTGCCTCCAGGTGCTGATTAGGAAGGTTGCTGCAGGGTGGGGACTCCGCTTCAGTGGCTGTTGCAACCTGTCATCCTCACACTGGATTTGACCACAGTTCCCAACCACCATTGCCTCTTTTCCTGGCTGCGCCCTCTCCTCTCCAGACCTGGACCAGCTCTTAGAACTCCGCTCTCCCCTGGCCATGTCGGGAGGCTTCCATGAGCGTGGGTCTCCGAAGCTGAAGCTGCGATTGCTGGAACGAGGGCTTGGGCCAAGAGTGTGTTTGAAGCAGTGGCTTCCTCTTTCTCCGTCTCTTCTCCCTCCGACTGTGCCGCGGCGGCCCTCCGATCCTTTCCTCCAGGAGAGGTTCTGCTTGGTCTCTCCTAGGGCTTCAGTTCCCATTTCAGATCCTTCTTGGGTTCAGGGTACACACCTCTCTCCTTTCTGTCTTCATATTGCTATATTCCATTGTCTGGGTGGTAATCCTCTGGGAGGTTCTCTCTCTGCTGCCTACCCGGTCGCCATCTTCCCGGAAGTCCGCCTATTTTATTCTTGATAGAAAACTAAAGCAAGACTTTCTCTAAATCTGTCAATATTCTCCAGCCAAAGCCCACCAGGAACATGTCCATGTCCACAATGAAATAAACTGAGTTTAGTGCTCTTGCACAGTGGCACATCTCAAGAGCATGCAAGAAAGTAGGGCTTTGGGGGTTTGTGTCTAGGTTCAGTGATCTGGGGAAGGACTTGGGAATCGGGGCTTCATTCTGGATCGAATGCTGTCAGAAGCAGGGACGCTTCTGTGATAGGCTAGGAGGAGAGCAGACTAGACCGAGGCTGGTACTGTAGTCAGTAAGGAGTGACCTCACTGTATTGTTCAAGGAAGTTCACGTCTTGCTGGTGCTGAGATGCGAGTATGGAGCAGCTTCCTGCCTTGCTCCTTCATAGTTTCAGAGTGACCTTGTATGAGGTTGAGTTCTGTGACATTGCCTGCCTTCAGTAGAATAGCAGGGTTATTCCCTAGAAAAGAAAGCAAATTATAAGACACAAAAAAATTTTCACAGAACCCCTGAATGTTTGTCAACTTTCTCTTTTAATTCTACAAATTGAATTTTAGTCCAAATATCCAATGTTATGTTTGTTGTATGGGAGAACTTGACAAAATATAACTTGGTTATCTGGACCAATAAACATTAGAGAAGAATTAAATAAGAAAACAGTATTGCAAAACCTAAGACATAGTGAGAAAATATTTGTAAATTTTACTACAGAAAAGAGTCTGCCATACAAGAATCTTCCATAGACAGGTCTGTAAGATAAAACACAAATTCAGATGAAGTACCCTACATGCATTTGGGAAAGACATTGGTATCACTAATAAACTAAAAATCATAGCAGGGTGTGGTGGCGCATGCCTATATCTCAGCACTCAGGAAGCTGAGGTAGGAGGATTGCCTGGAGTACTAGGCCAGCCTTGGCTATACAGCAAGTTCAAGTCCAGCGTGAACTACACAGAGGGACTCTGTCTCAAAAAAAAAAAAAAAAAAAAAAAGCCGGGCCTGGTGGCGCACGCCTGTAATCCCAGCACTCAGGAGGCTGAGGCAGGAGGATCTCTGCAAGGGTGAGGCCAGCCTGAGCTACAAAGTGAGTTCAAGCCCAGACTGAACTGCATAGTGAGACCCTGTCTCAAAAAAAAAAGACAACTTGTTAACCGACATAAAAAGGGTGCTTTCCCGAATCGTTTTAAATTTTTACAAAGAACAACCACTTTTTAAAATGCTAAAAAAAGCTGGGCGTGGCTTCTAAGAAGGCCAGCTCCAGAAGGACTACATTTCCCAGGAGGCTCTGCGCCGCCGCGCCCCGCCTCCCGACAGGCCCCGCGCGCTTCCGCGCCAGCTTCAGCCTCAGCCCGCGAGTGCAGGGGGATGGATCGCGGTTACGAGCCTGCTGCGGAGAAGCAACGTATCCACGTTCGTCCCGCCACGCTGCACTACGCCACCCCGGCCGCGCTGCACTTTCTTCCCTGCGAGGTCCTGGCGAGCCGGTCCGCCCCGGTGGAGCGTTTCTTCACGCCCGCCATCCGCCAGGGCGCGGACGGTAAGCCGCGCAGCTGGCCCGCGCTCCCGGCAGCCCGCCGCGCCTCCCGGGCGCCCCCGGCCCGGCCACCCCAAAGCTCCGCGCCTCTCTCCTGCAGGCCTCCAGGTGTCGTTTCGGGGGCGCAGCCTGCGCGGCGAGGAGGTGTCCGTGCCGCCCGGCCTCGCGGGATACGTGATGGCGACAGAGAAGGGAGAGGGACTGATAGGGAAGCAGGACTTCGGGGACGCCGAGAACAATGGCGAGGAGCAGGAGCCACTGGAGCGGGGCTTCGTGAGCAGAGGGACGGGGTTGGCAAGAGGGAAGGGGGGTGCGGGAGCCCCTTGCTGAGCCAGGTCCCCTCCCCAGGACCGGTTTATCGGAGCCACCGGCAGCTTCTGCTGCTTCACGGTGTGGGGCCTGGAGACCGTCCCTGGCCCGGATGCTAAAGTGCGCGGCGCCCTAGCTTGGCCCACCCTGGCCGCCGCGGTGAGTAAACACGGGCCCACCTTCCAGGCCGAGCTCCTCCCCCTCGTGTGTCTTTTTCTCCCAGTGGATTTGGGGCGTTAAGGCTGGGGAGTACAGAGGCCGATGGAGCATGGCTTGCCCACCACTTTCTTCTGGCCTTCCTGAAAGGGGTCCTCAGCAGCTGGCCCCTTCTAGCGATGTGCGCCACCGTCTGCTGTAGTCGAGAAATTCTACAGCAGAGGTGACTCCTGTTGCAGATTCACGCACAGGTGCCGGAGGACTGAGAACGGGAGAGCTTAGAATTGAAAGCCATCGATTCCTTCACACCAGGAACCAGCTCTGCACCTTGGAGTTGCTGATTCCCATCAGCCCAATAAATGAGCTAATCACAGCATCCGTGAGTCTGTGGGCACCCTGGTGCCCCCAAGCTGGTATGGCTCCCTCTCCAAGAATCCTTGGTGGCCCCGGCTTATAGAAACAATTTATTGCTGGGGGCAATAGGTCAGAATTTTGCAGCCATGATGGGGTTAGTGGTCCCTGCCTGTAATCCCAGTACTCAGGAGGCGGAGGCAGGAGGATTGAGGGGAGTTTAAGGCCAGCCTGGAGTACATAGTGAGATCTTACCTCAAAAACAAACAAGCAAAGGAAAAAAAATGTTTGCAACCAGTACCTACCCCACCCCCAGCATTTACTTTATAAAAGAGATTTTTACAATCACCAGCCTTCTGTACAGTGCCCCACCCCCATCTCACTGTACACAGCTGCCTGGCTCCCTCTGGTCCCTGGTTCATTGTGGGCCTGGGCTTGTAGGCAGCTGACCATGGAGCTGGCCTGAGCCCTGAGCGCCTTGGTGCCGGCCCCTCCCTCCTCTGGGAGCTGTCCTCAGCCGTCTCCCTTGGCCTGTCTCCTGGGAGGCCCGGGGTGTAAAGCAAGCTGATGGCCCCCGTTTCGCTGGCTCATGCTGCTGCAGTGGGCAGCGCCTGTCACCACTTCCCTCTCTTGCTCCAGTCCTTGGGAGTGAAGTGTAGACACTTGGAGTCAATTCGAAGGAGTCGTTTGAGCATAGCCCGCTCGTGCCCATCCACGATGTCCTCTGACAGGGTGAGGATGTACTGGCCCTGTGGGGAGACAGGCCAGCAGGGGGTCAGCCCACACAGACTCATTCAGCACCCACTCGCCTGTCTCCCCAGTGTGCCTCCCTACCTTGTAGTAGTTGATGAGGTTGAGGTACTGCAGGGTGGAGATGACATCCTCTTTCTTGATACTGGTAATTTCACTGATCTCGCTGTGGGAGGGCAAAGGTCAGGTCCCTTGAGGGCAGACCTTTACTCATCCCTTTACTCATCCCCTTACTCATCCCCGGAAGCCCCAGGAACACACAGGCCATGCCATGCACCCGGGTAGGTGGAGCCAGGCTCACTTGATGGTGATCTGCGGCCTCTCTCCGCTCTCTGACTTCAGCCCCATCAGGATCTCCAGGATGGTCTGGGACCAGTAACTTCTATAGGATAGGAGGCCAAGATCGGAGAGGGGCTTCTCAGGGGTGCCCGTCTTCCCCTCCACCTTGGAGAGTTCATAGCCTAAAGCAGTGAAGTGGGAGAGGGTGCTTAAGCAGCCACACGTGCACAGAAGCAACATTTACGACCACGGGCAGTGGAGCTTGCTGCCTAGTGGCCAAGCTGGCCCTGCCCGTTGGTAACTCAGCGACATGGATGTGTGGCTTCTCTGTTCTGCCTCTTAGTTTCTTCCTGAAGGTTGATTCACCTTTGCCAAGCAGGCAAAGGGCGCTGAGAAACGCAGCCACAGAAGAGGGTGCCAAGGAGGCGGGAAAGGCTGGAGGGTGGGCGCAATGCAGAGAAAAAGGCTCATGGGGAAGACCTCACCGGTTTTCCTGTGGCTGGGGCACATGAGCAAGGAGGTGAAACACCCTCATCTCTGGCCCAGGCCCGACAGTGTTCGAGTGAGTGCAGTCAGCCCCTAGCTGTGACTTGGGGAGCTGTGGGACCTGCGTAGCCTAGCAAGGTAACTGAGGATGCAGGGAGGGAAAGTGTACCCAGGTCCTTCAAAGGCAGAGGGAGGCTGTTCCTCAGAGGAGGTAACCGATCTCTGCAGTGGGCCTTTGTTCTGCTGGTACCCTCAGGCCCTGCAGAGCCAAGGAGGCTTATAGCTGTTTAGCATGGTTTTCAGCCTGCTGCCAGGGCCACAAATGTCTGCTACTTTATTACAAGCCCCTCCTCGCCATCAATCACAACCAGCCCCTTGGCTGACTTAGTCTGTTCTGTTTTTCTGCACTGGCTGTGGCCACTGGCCAGTCACCCTTCTGCCCAGTCTGCTGTGACTTCAGTGAGCACCCCGTGGTAAGAGGGACAGAGGATGATGTCTGGAGAGGAACCAAGAGGAGGAAGGGGACCCACTTGGGATCCTCTGCTGTTAGGCTAACACTGCATACAGAGTTCTGAGGGGTCCCCTCAAGGCTGTAACTGCCTCTGCAGCTACAGGGAACTCCAACCCCCCCCCCCCCCCGAACACGTGCCCACACCCAGCTGGACTGGTACTCCCCATAGCCCCACCCACATCACATCTCACAGAAGTCTCCTGGCATTTGCTTAAGTAATCATCCTGCTGTATCAGGCTATTTCCTGGGGATGTAACTTAGTACTGTTCAACCAGTAAAATTTCTCAAATGAATTGTGACTGGTCAGGTTGATCATCTGTGTTCAGCAGCAAACAGGCAAAGCGTCTTCCTTTTCCCCCAGGCAGAGCTTGGTTATTCCAAGGGTTCAGAGAACAGTGAATGGAAGGGGGATGAGCAGGAATCAGTGGTCTCAGGCTTAGGGGCGCTGGAGAGCCTGTAACAAGGGGCAGTGTGCCTTCTGGGCTTTAAGGGCCGATCTTTTGTGTATGCTGGTACATCCTACTCAGGGAGGGTTGGAGCAGGAGAACCAGAAGTTCAAACCCAACCTGGACAACTTTGTGAGGCCATCTCAAAATTTTTATTTTTGTCTTTTATTTTGCAGTTCAGGCCAGCCTTGAGCTCCCTTTGTAGCTCAGGCTTGTCTTGAACTCACAATGATCCTCCTGTCTCAGCCTCCCAAGTGCTGGGCATGAGCCACGCCACACCCAGCTGCCATCTCAAATTTATTTTATTTTGGTCTTTTTGAGACAAGGTCTCACTATGCAGTTCAGGCTGACCTTGAACTCACTTTGTTGCCCAGGCTGGTCTCGAACTCACAACAATCCTCCTGCCTCAGCCTCCCAAGTGCTGGGATTACAGGCTTGCAGACATGCACCACCATGCTCGGCAGCCATCTCAAAAATAAAATAAAAACAGCTGGGGATACTGTTCAGTTCAAAAGTCCAAAGGAAAAAAAAAAATGCCAGGCGTGGTGAGGCACACAATCCCAGCACTCAGGCTGAGGCAGAGGATGATTGTGAGTTCGAGACCAGCCTGGGCTACAAAGTGAGCATAAGGCCAGCCTGAACTACATTGTGAAACCCTTGTCTCAAAAAGGCAAAAAAACCCAACAACAAAAAACAAGGTCCTGGATTCAATTCCTAATAGTAAAGAAGGAGGATGGGGGCAAGCTATGTGGTAAGTTAACAGTTTGACCATCCTGCCTGCAAGGCTCAGGGGACATGATATCACTGGTCTATCTGAAGAATTTATATCAAGACCTAGGCCCAGAGAGACAAACATAAGTTTTCTAAGGTGCCCCTGGTCCCAAGGAGGGGCAGGTAAGTCAGACGTGGGGAAAGTTGGATCATGCTGAGAACCCTGACCTAGGGACAGTTGGGCCTGAGAACTACTCCAGAAAACAGGGTGGTCATCCTGAGAAGGGGAAGGACTTTGATAAGAGTCCCACCTGTACGCCTGGCCGGCTCACAGACCCCCGCACCCCTGTGTGTCGGTGCTGACGGGGGGCCCGGCCCTCCAGTCTGCCAGTCCCTGGCCGGCTGGCACACATACTCACTGAACTCAATGAGCAGCTTGCCATAGCCCCGGCGCTGGTAGGGAGGCAGCGTCAGGATGCAGGCCACATTGTAGTCTTCTGTGGATTCCTTCTCCTGGAAGAGGCGGCTGGGTGTGAGGGAGGGGCCTGGCTCAGGGCGGGCAGGAGCACAGCTGGGCGAGCACTGACCTTGGAGAAGTAGCCCACAATGTGGAAGCCCTTGCAGTCATACTCTGTCATGACATAGAAGAGGAAGGGGTCTGTGTCATAGTATAAGGTCTTGTGGTCGAGGAAACACTTGGCCAGAAGACACAGATTCTGGGAGTAACTCTGCAAAGGAAAGGACTGTTAACGTTCTGGGGAGCTTGTGTCCCAGTGGGTAGGGAGGAGCACTGCTCCTGGGGTTAATGTTTTGGCTCCAGACAGCTTTCCTACTCGATAGGCCCCACCCTCTACCACCCTCTGCCCAAATCTAGCAACAGTCAACAATGTCCCCATGAAGTGAGACTCCAAGGCCTCATCAGAAGCTCTGCCTACGTGGCAGTCTTGGGAGCCCAGCTGTCAAACCCTAATGACTAGTCTGAAGTCCTCCTCTTAGGGACTGAGGTGCTGTATACTGTGGTGGAGGTAAGGGATTGTGAAATTTGAAATAACCTTAGTCTCCACCCCCAGCAAAACTCTGAATTTTGCTACTTCACCTCCATACACAGGAATTTCAGACAACTCTTAAGCACATGCTGGGCACAACTGCTTGGACCCCCAGTCCCACACTCCCACCAACTGGACAGCATCATCCCCCACAAGCTCCCTACGCCCAGGCTGCAGCGTCCTGCCAGTCAAGAGGCTGGTTCTCCCTCACTGGCCTCGAGGCCCCGGACAGGGGAGCCTCCCTTTCAGCTGTCTCTTGAGTTTCTCCTCTCTCCTTACTGGTGCAAACCAAACCTTGTACACCCCCCGCCCACTGACCTCATTCTTGTCACCTGAATTCTGTTCCCTGTAACAACACTGCCTTACTCTCTCTGCTTGGCCCTTTAACCAGTGATTACCTTTTACACTAATTCTGTAGGTCTCTTTGTCACCTCAGGGAAGGTTTGATGACCACTTCCTTTGGACCCTGCTAAGCCACCCTTGTTTCGTGACACTTATCACACCGGGATCTGAGTAGCTGCTGGCATTGCCTCCCTGCCACAAAGCCCGAGCTCTGGGAGCAGATCCTAACTCCTGGTCCTGTGTATACCCTCCAGCAATTGCCCTGTGGCAGGAATTCAATAAAAACAGGCCACACACATGTGCTTTCCAGTCTGGTCAGTTTTCCAGAGCAGGAAGAAGCTGCTCATCTGACTTACCCCAGGCCCCAATGCCTCTCAGCCACTGACCTTGTTCTTCCGCCCATCGATCTCAAAGAATGAGATGGTGCCCTTGCGGTAAATCTCATTGCCCGGTGGGTGCCGCAGGTCACACTTGGTCTGAGGAAGAGGGGATCAGAGGTGAGGGCAGGGTTTGGGGTACTGGGAGGGTAGCCTCCCAGGGCCACTCGTACCAAGTGACGCTGCAGACACTTGAGGCTTCGGCCGTACTTGAGGCAGAACTCGCACAGGTAGAGGACAGGCAGTGTGGTGAGCTCCTGTGGGTATGGGGAGAAGTACCATGGCTTGAGGCGATGCCTGCCCAGCTCGATGCACTCAATGTTCTTCATCCGGGTGACAATGTCGTCGTGACTCCTGTCAGACACCAAGCTGCCAGTCATGCGAGGTGCTGAAGGTATTCCATCTGAGCTGTCCTGGGAATCCTGCTCAGGACCAGTGGAAGATACCAGGTTACAGGGGGACAGCTCCACAGGCCTGCAGCTCACAGCCCTGCCACCGGTTTCCTCTTTCAAGCATAATGGCAACTCTGCGGGAAAGTACCATAATCCCCACTTTCCAAGACAGAGAAACCAAAACTCCAAAGAAACTGGCAACTTGGGAAAAATCACCCAGTGACTAATCTGAACTGTGCTGCACCTGGGCTCCTCTCGCCAACCCCACCACTCCCTGTTTACACTTAAACTAGGCGCTCCCTGACCCTCCACCCGCCTTCTTCCCGGCGTCCCCAGCTGCATCTCCACAGCTGTGCACACCCACCTCGTCCGTGCCCAGGCAATTGGACTTCCGCTTCCGTCCCGGCTGAGCTGCCGCTGCCCTACGGGCAGATCCATTCTGCAGAGGAGACGGTAGGAACAGAACAAGTGGCTGTGAGAGAAGCCTCACGGAGGCAGCCAGAGAACAGGAGGAAGGAAGGAGAAACTGGGGGACTCACCTGGGGAAACACGGAAGCTGGGGCTGTCTCACTGGGCACTGGAGTTGCTGGTGAAACCACCTCCACCTTCCGTTTCTGTAGAGAGAAACCAAGAAAGGTGGGTCAGAAGGTAGAGCAGGTGGGACCTGAGAAGAAAGCAAGGTCCCTGGAATTGCTGAGGGTACCGTTGAGCGGTGGTTGGGTTGCAGGCAGGAGCTGGAGGAGAGCGGCTGGTCGGGCTCGCCACCGGGAATGGCCTCCCGCTCCTTGGGCAGGTTGAAGCGGAGTGTGATCTGGACCGGGATTGGCAAGGTCTTCCCGCTGGCCTGGGCGGAGGCCGGCTGTAGAGATAGGTCCAGGGTCTTCCTCTGGGGCGGGTATGGTGGTGGAATGGCGAGCAGGAGGGGCCCCTCAGCTCAGACTGATCAAACCCCACCCTCTGCCTTCTCAAGGATTTAGAAACGGCCACTGGACTCGAAGTTACAGCTATAATTTGGCCCCATTCTTTGCAAGCTGAGCCAGGCTGGAAGAGTGCTGCCTCCTGCCAATCCAAGGAGCCCCTAAGGCCAAGAGGTGAGAGGAGGAGGAGGCCGGAGAGAAGAGGTGAAGCAGGGGGACCTACTCACCACCTCTCTCTCTGGAGAGCCAGGCCGGGAACCAGGAAGTCCGTTCTTGGTGGGGGTCTTGGCCTCTTTCTTGGGGAATTGGATCTTCTTTAGGTCCAGCCGCTCATGGGTCACCCACTCATCCAAACGTTTATTGACTGCAGCAATAAAGAGCGCTCAGGAAGGAATGCCAGAGGCCTCCCTGCAACACTACTCTATAACCCCACCTCACCCCAGCTCGGAACTCACAGTCAATGTAATGCACGTAGAAAAGCTTCCGGCCACTGATGTCCTTCACACTTAGGATCTCGGCCAGGGCTATGGGAACAACACAAGCGGAGGGTCTTAGGTGAGCAGGCCTTGTTCCGACCCGAACCCCACGCCCTCACCAAAGCCCTTATGCCCCAAGCGCTTAGAGATTCTCGCCCAAGCCCTCCTCAGTCACTAAGGACCACCCTTCTCCAAGCCCCGCCCTATCTCCGTACGGCGGAAAGCCACGCCCCTCCCCGGGAGTATCTACGCCCCGCCCGCCCGGTATTCCTGAGGCCCCGCCCCCTGTGGGGGGGTTCGGTTGGCTCCCGCCCCTCGCCCGCAGGTTCTATGGCCCCGCCCCCCGACGTCACTCACGCCACTCATCTTCGTTGTCCTGGTTCCGCCGCAGTACGGGTAGGCGGCAGCCCTCGATTATCTCCCCCTGAGGAGACAGCGCGGCGCCAGGGTCGGCTACTGGGGGGCCTCGGGCTCTACCCACCTCCCCTGGCTCCCTCCGCCCCGCCCCGGGCACCGGACTCACCACCTCCGCCATCTTCCCTCCCTCCACCGCCACTTCCGGCCCCTCTGGCAGATGTCACTTCCGGGACTGAGAGCGCTGCAAGGCTAGGCCTCTCGAAGTCGCCTTAAAGAGGACCCTTGAGAAATACCGCCACCGAACTGGAGTAGGGCAGGCAGCCCGTTTGGGTGACCGAAAAACAGGCTGTTCGAAGCCTCAGACCAGGTTCTGGCTGGAATGCCTCCCAACGTGCACAGCCATTGGAGGAAAACTGAATCTGTCACGTGATGCCCACTGGGTGCGACGCGGGTCACGTGGATGTAGTGTTTGGGCTGTGACAGGCGGCCGCGTTCGGGCGTCCCCTAGTGGTGGTGAGAGGGGAGGCCGGAGTGAGCTGCGTGCGCTCTGCTGGGGATGGGCCTGGAAAGCCGGAAGTACCTGGTTTGGAAGGTGGAAAAGTGGGTGTGGCTAAAGAGGATCCAGACTGCCCGCACATTTTCTAGTCCAAGGGCGTGGACTCTCAGATTCCTAAATTTGTGGCTTTGCCTATTTGGTTTCCGATTTTAAAAATAGCATTTATGTTCATTCATATTTTCAGCAAATATTTCCTGAGCTGCTACCGTATGCCAGGCAATATTCTACGAGCCTGCAATTCATCAGTTAAAGAGACCAAAACCTCTGTCCTCATGGAGCTTGTTATTAGGGACGTGGGGCGCGAAAAAACAGACATAGCTAATAAATATATTAAATGGCAAGTCGTTTATTAAAGAGTTATATCTTGGGTGTTGTGGCACACACCTGTAATCTTGGGATCTACTTGGGAGGTTCAAGCAAGAAAGATTGCAAGTTAAGAGGCCAGCCTGGAGAATTGGGGTGGATTGTCATAAAATCAAAAAGGCCTTGGGATGCAGATTGGTGGTAGAGTGCTTGTCTAGTATGTAGGGAGGTCCTGGGTTCAATCTCCAGTACCACCACCCTAGAAAAAGGAGTTAAGAGAAATAAAAAATTGAACAAGGTAAAAGAGATGGGCAAACCAATTGCAAATGGAAACAATGTTCACCCAGGTGTAGTGGCTCAGGGCTGTAATCTCAGCTCTCTGGAGGCTCAAGCAAGAGGATTGGTGCAAGTTCAAGGCCAGCCTGGACTACGTAGTGAGACCCTGTCTCAAAACGACCAAAAAGTGCTCCAAGGCCTGAACAAAGGTATATTATTGAGTAAAGGTTTAAACAGGCAGGGGGCCCGGGGATATAGCTCAGCAGCACAAGCACCAGCCTGGCAAGTGCAAGGTCCTGAGTTTGATTCCTGGTACCAGAAATAAAACAAACAGGCAGAAGGATGAGCCAAACCTCGAGGAAAATGTTACAGATAAACAGGAAATAAGGGGAAGCAAGGTGTGAATCCCAAAGTCAAGCACAGTGTAGATAGTTTAATGACTTAGGGAGACTCTGGCTCAAATACATAAAAGGGCTGGGGATTCAGTTCAATGTAAAGACCCTGGGTTTAATCCTGAGTAGTGAAAGATAAATGAGAGAGGGGCCCCAAACAACTTCACAGCATTATGGGGAAATGTCAGAAATGTGCACAATGAACATTTGACTGAATGTTGAACCAGGCAAACAGTGGCCAAAGCAAACTCCCTATTCTCTCACACTCAATAGACCAAGAATGGCTTTTACATTTTTTATTAGTATATCTTTGCAGTATACAGTGCTTACATTTCTTGTGCCTCAAACTCACAACGATCCTCCTGCCTCAGCCTCCCAAGTGCTGGGATTACAGGCATGCGCCACCATGCCCGGCCCCATAACACATTTTAATTCCTTTTTTTTTTTTTTTTTTGGTCTCTTTTCTCTCCCCTAACTCTCCCTTCCATCCATCTTTCAATCTCCTTCACATTTAAGAAAGATTTATCTCCTATTTCCTATTATCTGTCTCTTATTTTGCTCTTTCTTTATAATTTATGTTTCATATAGAAGAGAAGCCATGCAGTATTTAAGCTTTGTGTCTAGCAGGGCGTGGTGTCGCACACCTGTGATCCCAGCACTCAGGAGGCTGAGGCAGGAGGATCACCATGAGTTCAAGGCCAGCCTGCAGTACATAGGGAGACTCTGTCTCAAAACACCAACAAGCAAACAAACCCAGAAAAATTGATAAACTGGTCCTTAGTATACTTGCTGTTCAGCTTGTTTGCTTAGCGGTATAATTTGAACACTTACCACCAAATATTCAGTAACACCATTTTAGTGGTTACATAATGTTGCATAGATGCATGTGTCCATTTTCCTGATGCTTTCTGGTATTCCCTATTACACACAGTACCACAAAGACCTTTTCATACGTACAACTGTCCATGTAGTCATCCAGGCATGATTTGCACTGAAGGTGTAAGTGGGCCGGCTAGCTCTGCATCGTAGGAAGATCGCCCTGGTGAGGAGAACTGAGTGTGCTTCCTTGGACTGGGAAGAAGGCGAGAACAGCCATTCATGGCGAGAGTGAGCAGGGTTTCCCAGGGCCTGCGACGCACTGCAGCAAGCAGTTTCCTTTGTTCTCCTGGTCCAGAGACGCCAGTGGCCCCCCCTCCGCCACGCCCAGCTCAGTGGCCACCCGCGGATCCTCAGAGGCACTGGCATGGCTGTCCTTACCTCCTTCCTGGAAACACCCTCCTCGGCCTCCGGGACGGACAGCCCTCCCTATCGGTGTCCTTCCTTTCTTTCCCCTTTGCCGGCTCCTGTTCTTGCCCCTGGTCACTACACATGCCCAGACCCCAGGCTTAGACCTGGGCGTCATCTGTGTGCTCACACTCATCCCCGTCGTGATCCACTCGAGCCTCGTGGCTTTAAGCATCATTCAGGTTTGGGGGGTCTCAGGTCCCCTCTTCACCCCAGTCTCCCCCTGGACCTGCATTCTCACTGCCCGTTCAGCATCTGCGCTTGGGTCTGGTGAGGCCAAGCTCCTGTCCACCTGCCCAAACTGCTTCTCTCACTGTCTTTTTCGTTTCTGGGGCTTTGTTGTTGTTGTTTGAGACAGGGTCTTCCTAGGTAGCCCAGGCTGGCCTCGAGCTCCTGGTGATCCTCCTGCCTCAGCCTCCTGAGGGCTGGGATTACAGGTGGGCACCACTGCACCCGGCAACCACTGTCTTCTTACCCCTGTCGATGGGGACTTCATCCTTCCTCTGTCTCAGACCAGACATTTTATCATCCCTGACTTTCCTTCTCGTATCATCTGTGGCCAAACGCTCTGTGCTCTGCCTTCACCATTGCCACTGTGATGCAAACGCCACCCTCTTATCCTCCGGCACTCTGACGACCATGGGGAACAGATGGAATGTAAAGCACAGGATGCATAAAGGATTTATGAACTGGGCTTATGGTGGCTGCCTGCACTGTCCAAAGTTGAAGGCCTGGTGCCCACTGCAGAGGCCAGGAAGGGTCCACCGGAAGCTGGGAGCAAATACCCAGAGCTGGTGGTAAAGCTCCAGCTCCTCTGAGGAAGCAAAGCGGCAGACTTCCGGCTTTTTTCTCTCTTCATTCCACCCAGGCTATAAGCCTGCCGGGTGGTGCCACCCACACCCAGTGTGAGAATGCCCTTCTAAGTGCACGGTTTGTAAGCCAGTCATCCAGCCACCTGCAGAACTGTGTGCCACTAACCCAACAGGCATGTCTTAACCCACCAGACTGACCCATGGGAGCTTGGTTAACTACCATGGGAGCCTGGTTTGGTGGTGCACATCTGCCATCCCAGCACTCAGGAGGCTGAGGCAGGAAGATTTCCACAAGTTCAAGGCTAGCTGGGCTACATAGCAAGACCCTGTCTCAAACAAACAAACAAAAAACCCACCATAGGTGATTCTTGTTGATTTTTTTCATTTTATTTATTTATTTTTATCTCAGGCAGGGTCTCACTATTCAGTTCAGGCTGGCCTTAAGCTCACTTTGAAGACCAGGCTGGTCTTGAACTTGCAACAAACCTCCTGCCTCAGCCTCCTGAGTGCTGGGATTACAGGTGTGCGCCACCATGCCCGGCAATTCTCACTGATTTAAAACACAAGCCCTTACACAAGCCCAGCCTCCCTTCTCTTGGCTGGGCCTCATCTCCGGGTGTTAACTCTGCTCACTTCACTCAGGCCACACTGGCCTCACTGCTGTTTGGGGACGCAGCGATGTTCTCTCCCCAGGCCTGGCTGTGCGCTGCTCGCTGCACTCTCCATTTATCCAGTTGGCTTTCTTCCTTACCTTGACCAAGTCTTAGCTCAAATGTCCCCTTCCAGGGGCACAACAGGGACACCTAATCCCAGCTATTTAGGAGGCTGAGGTAGGAGACTAACTTGAACCCAAGTGTTCAAGGCCAGTCTGGGCAACGTAGTAAGACCTTGTCTGAAAAAAAAGTGATAGCCAGTGTGGTAGCAAATGCCTGTAATCCCAGCACTTGGGAGGCTGAGACAGAAGGATCACCATGTGTTTGACGCCAGTGTGGGCTCCATAGCGAGTCCAAGGACAGCCTGGACTACATAACAAAACCGGTCTCAACCCCTGCAAGTGATAAACTATACTGTGGGACTCGGTGGTCTCAGTGGTCCCTGGGAAAAAAATAGCGAGAGGATACAGAAAATAAAGGCTCTGTCCCACCCTCACACCTATGACCAATATCCAGCGCCAGCGGCTTCCAGCATGCCTCCCTTTTCTGTTTAGTTGCGGCAGTGGTGAGTGTTCAGTTGAGGCTGGAAAAGCTCTCCTTGAAGAATATAGTCCAAAGTCCCTAACAGCGGCCAGTTATCAGTCTAGCCAGCAACTGTCAGAGGTTGTGGGTGACTTGAGCCTTTTACAGCTGACCTGTTACTGTGCCATTGATTTTGTCTATCTTGTGGTCACTCTTTTTTGTTGGATGTTTAAAACCAAGTTAAAGTGAGACCTGTATAAATAAAAAATTAACCTTTTGTTATCTATCAAGGTCAGTTAAGTCACCTCAGGAATCACCTTGGAACCAAGTTCAGCACCTCTAGATCTTCTGTCCGTGTCAGCCATCTGGATGAGTCATGGCCATGGCTTGACCAGGGTGCTTTCTGTGAAAACTTGAGAGATTTTTTTTTCTCCTGGTGACTCTCCTTAGGCACACTATACATCATGGAACCACTTTTCTCTGCAGTCCCACAATCTCCTTGATCAGAAGATCAGGGACTCAACCGAGTTATAGGATGTCACAACAGAGCTTCTCGTATATCCTGAGTCTTATTTGACCTTGTTGGGCATGGCCAAAATATTAGCTGTCTTCTTAGCCCAATTTATCTCTCTAATTTTTTGTCTCTAAACTTCAGTTGTTAAACATCCAACAGAGAAGATTAATGACATAACATTGTAATGGAGGTAGTAAGCTTAATATTAAAATCTCATCTGAAGAGCAAACACCTTAGAACATAAAAATGGAACTGTGATTTTTTTTAACAACCATGGATATTCTAATATTTAAATCCTTATAGAATGTTAATAAACAACAGTGACATATTTTTACACAAAAATTTAGAAATCAAAACCATGCATAACATTGCTACACGACAATCATGATGACATTTTGTAACATACCTAATTTTTCATTTTGACATAATGTTACCCTTTTAATCAATCATCTCTATCAAATACACAAGAAGCTTTTATCTAATCTGCTGTCCTTTAACGGGATGTGTATCACAAGTTTTTGTTAAAGGCAGAGGTCTGCATCTGAAGGAAAGTCTTATCACAATAAACAATCTTTTTTTTTGTTTTTACAACAAACAATCTTTGTTTTATATTTAAGAAGACCTGTACATTTTGAATCATGAATATATTTAATACACCATGAGACTGACAACAGCGAATTACCATACACCTGTGAAAACCTTTGTTTCTTAGTTTTGTACCAAGAGCATCACTTATGAGAAAACCTTATTGTAATTTTTACTGAAAAACTGTCTTTTGACCAAATGACGAAATGATCAGGGTGTCTCCCCAAGTGGTCATGGAGCTCACTGGGGGTTCCCATTAATGAATAAAGGTTGGCCACCCCTGCAGTCCTGCTGATAACCTCTCCCACCCTAAGGAACTTTTGTTAATTATCCTGAATTTTTTGAACTGTGAAAAAGACAATTTTAATGTCATTTAAACCAGCTGGTAACCCAGGTGAAAGTGTGCTTTTCAATCTATAACCCAAACTGCATTATGAACAAATGATAAATGAAAAATTGTTGAGCTCAGACAAAGAGTGGAACAGCTGTTCACAGAATGACAGACAGACATGTACAAACAAACATCTTTACAAATTCACAGGGCAGGGCTGGGGATATAGCTCAGTAGAATAAGTTCCTGCCTGGCAAGTACAAATTCACAGGGCGCTCAAATATATTTTTGACCAAATTGAATTATAATAACTATTACAATTTTTAAAATTTATAATTTATGTAAATAGACGGGTCAGATTTTGTTGTCAATTAGCAGAGATACCTTAGCAGAAAAACTCTGGAAGGAATAGAATCTTTTATCTGTAAGGAATATGCCTATTTTGTATTTATCCTCTTAAGAATACTGGTAACAGGGGCTGGGGATATAGCTCAGTGGAATAAGCGCTTGCCTAGCAAGCGCAGGGTCCTGAGTTCGATCCCCAGTACCGCAAAAAAAAAAAAGAGAATACTGGTAACTTTCAGCTCAGTTATCCCTATATACCCTATCACCTAGTTAGATCTTAGATTTCCACTTTGTCAGTTTCTTCAATAGGCCCCAGGTCGAATCTAGCCTCGTTGTCTATCAGCTGTAAAGCAGTCTCTGAGACATCACTGTCGCAGGACTGCGCATCAGCTCCCTGAAAGGTAGAACCAACTTTTTTTTTTTTTTGCCTTTTTGAGACAGGGTTTTGCTATGCATTTCAGGCTGGCCTTGAGCTCATTTTGTAGCCCAGACTGGTCTCGAACTTGCAACGATCCTCCTGCCTCAGCCTCTTGAGTGCTGGGATTACAGGTGTGCACCATCACACCCGGCTCCTCCAACTTCTCTAGATTTAAGTTCATGATATAGCCAGACAGCAGCACTGGCACCCAAATAGGTCACTCAGCATTCTCTGGAAATACACAGGCATACCCTCTACCCCAGGTAGACTGGGTCCCTTCCATTGTCCAGTATGGAGATCTCTCCAGAGGACCCTTCCTAGCCTTTTTTCTTTTACCTGATAGAATTTTCTTTCTGCTGCTACACTTCCATCTTTTGTAGAATTTAGAAAGTTAATAGTATATATTGCCAAGTGAAGTCTTTTATGAGGTATGAATTTTATAGGGAAAGATTCTCCTTTTTGTTTTTGTAATTGAATTTTGATCGTACAGTGAGAATGTTTAACCATTTTTTAACGTAGAGGGTTATAAGGAATTCCTGTGATAAAGGAAATATGAAAAGTTTTACAAAACCTTTGGAAAGCAGCACTTGTAAATGCTGGGTCATTGTCAGTTTTAAGTGTCTGTGGGTTGCTGGGCGTGGTAGTGCACACCTGTAATCCCAGCACTTGGGAGGCTGAGACAGGAGGATCATTGCAAATTTGAGACCAGCCTGGGCTACAAAGTGAGATTAAGGCAAATCTGACTGCATAGGAAGACTCTGTCTCAAAAAGACAAACAAAAGAAAAAAGAAGTGTCTGTGGGCAGCCAAGGGTACTAAATGCATCCAAGCAATGTGCGATGACATTTAGCTGCTTCACCAGTGCGAGCAGAAGCGAAACTAAACCCTGAGGAAGTGTCCACAGAAACATGGACCCAGCGTAAGGAACCCAATTCAGGAATGTGAGTGACATCCATCTGCCAGAGACGACTGGGGTGTAACCCTTGGAGACTGACACCCATGGAAGGTGAGGGAAGGTGTATTATACATGAAGCACATTGTGTAACAATTTCCCGGGCCCGTTCCCAGGTCAAATGGAACTGTCTGTGTAAGGCAGAAGCATTCTGATGAAAGGTGCATGAGAAGCAGAAGCCTGCTGAATGGCCTCTGAGGGAGTGACAGTGACCGCACCCAGCAATCTGTCAGTAGCAGCGCTCCCCTCAGTGAGAGGTCCTGGCAATTGGGAATGAGAACGTATGTAACCAACAAAACAGGGAACATGATGTGACTGTATGACAAACTGGAGAGTGTGAAGTAAATGAAAAAGACCTTCTTGACCAGTGTTTTAATGTGGCAGATTATACCACAGACATAAGCACTGTTTCTTGTTTTTTGTTTTTTGTCTTTTTGAGACAGGGTCTCATTATGCAGTTCAGGCTGGTCTTGAGCTCGCTTTGTAGCCCAGGCTGGTCTCAAACTTGCAACTGATCCTCCTGCCTCAGGCTCCTGAGTGCTGGGATTACAGGCATGTGCCACCATGCCCAGCCATAAGCACTGTCTGAAAAGAGGTTAATTGGAGTGGAAGAATGATCCTGCAAGGCCCATATGACTGCTTGCAATTTAGTCTTTTGTGCAGAAGAGAAACTGGTATCCTGTACTCTGGAAGAGGAGGTCATTACATTGATTAAGTGAAAATTAGGTACTCAATCTAACATGACGCAGAGGAGGAGAGAGATATAAACAGCAAGAGATAAAAGTTGAATGCGGGCACGGAGGGCGTCCGCACCCAGACAGCTGTGCCGGCTCTCTGCTCTCTGAAGACCAAGGACAGGGCGGGAGCTTATATGCACTCCGAGGGGAGGGGCACAGGGGAGCTGACGTAGGCTGCTCGGCATAACGTGCCGAAGGGGGATTGGATCACTGTTGGCCTGCGTGGGCTTTGGCAAAGGCAGCTGGAAAGAAGAAACTACAAGGGTCTCTGGGAAGAAGGAGCTAGGCACCATTATAACTCAGCATTGGACTGTTGCCATGAGGACTGGGCAGGTCTTGGGCGGGAAACCTATCAACATAAGCTCCCCTACTGAAGATGAGCCATCCGTGAAGACAGAAATGCCTCCTGCTATGGGGACTGAGCTTATTTTGAAGGGAAGACAAAGGGTGTGAGGGAAGCACGTTGAATAAATTTATCTTAAGGGTAATGAGAATCAATAACTGTAAGAGTTCCTTTTCTTCCCTTGACTTACCAAGCCCTTGAGTGGGAAAGAATCCTGGTTGTAACATCTGATGAGTCACCAGGGAGTTAGGACTAATCAAAAATGCCCCCCGTCCTGTAACACAGCAGACCGGCATATGGGGGAGGACGTAAGGAGAGAAATCACCAGCATGGCCTTCTGCATCCCTCCAGGTTAGCAACTTAGTGCTTCTGCTAGGGTGAGAAACACTGCCCACCCCCTGCAGGTCGGTGGCGGCCTCACCCAGAGGCCAGGGGTGTTGGGTGATAACTGAACATCCACCCCTGGGCCTAAAAGCCCTTTCAATATTTTTCCTTCAATAGTCAACTTCGTCTCAGGGCGATTTTGTTTAATTTGTTGCACCTAATACGTGACAGAAGACCCAAAGCCCTTGGGTCCCCTTTCCTTATTAATAAACTTCCCAATTTTTCTCAAGGGAAGAATGACTCATTGAGTGACTTGAGAGTCTGGGGTGATTTGAACAGTATTCTTGATTAACCTTGATTTCCCCTGCATAATCAGCACTGACGACACCAGGCAAAACCTGGAGACCTTTCATTTATTTATTTATTTATTTATTTATTATGTTTTCACTTATCTGTTTAATTTTTTTGGTACTGGGAATCGAACTCAGGACCTTGCACTTGCCAGGCAGGCATTTATGCTGCTGAGCTATATCCCCAGCCCCTGACGACCTTTTAAAATAAGACTGCTGCAGCCTAGCAGGAGTCCCACTGTACCCTGAGGCAAAGATCCATAGACTCCAGTAGGAATAATTTGGGGTCCCATTTCAGGAGTTAATATGAATCTGGAGGAGGGACCGAGGTCCAAGCCTCCGCTGTCTGTTGTCGCGTGCCAGGGGTCAGAGACATGTCTGGCAGCAGAGGGGAGGAATTGAGGAATGCGTCCATGTTATTTGATGAGGCCAGGGCGGGCCCCACTGACAGTTTCCCTGAAAGGGACGGCCTTCCACATCAATTTTAGACCTACACGCAGTTGCCCAATGATAGCCTCATCCATACCTTGTACAGACACCAGGTTTTATTAGAGGAACACCTGATGGCCGTGTTGCCCTTACAGATGTAGAGCAGTTTGTGGGGAGTGGAAATGTCCCTCCTTTGCACAAGGAAAACAAACAGCCTTGTTTTTTCCTCTTTTCTAGCCTGTGGATGAATAACCTGAGTGATGGCTGGTGCCATGGCAGCCCCTATACATGTGAGGGGCCGATATCTGCGCAGAGCTGAATCGTCTCCTGCAGTGTGGCCGCCATTTGTGGGCTCTTAAGGCCTCTTTACACCATTCATTTGCCTTTCCAAAGGCTGCTGCTGCTGCACTATTAGTTTGCTAGCTTCTGTGTCAGTTATAATCCTCTCATTAGCCTGCAGTAATCATGCCGTGAAGTCTTGGACAGGTTCCTCAGCTCCCTGATGAATAGAAGCTAAATTGAGGGATGCCCCTCCCTTAGAAGGGAGTTTCTTTTCATTTATTTATTTATTGAGGGGCTGGGGATATAGCTCAGTGGAATAAGCGCTTGCCTAGCAAGCGCAGGGTCCTGAGTTCGGTCCCCAGTACCGCAAAAAAAAAAAAAAAAAAAAATTTATTTATTGATTGATTTATTGGAGTCTTTTTTGAGACAGGGTCTCGCTATACAGTTCAGCCTGGCCTTGAGCTCACTTTTGTGGTGCAGGCTGGTCTCGAACTCACAAAGATCCTCCTGCCTCAGCCTCCAGAGTGCTAGGATTACACTTGCGCCACCACACCCCGTTGGGAGTTTCTTTTAAACCCTCATTGCAGCCATCTTGATTTGCTTGTATATTTGCGAGTCATAGATAAATCGATTGTGGTAGCAAAAGCACCTTCCCCACTTAGCGTATCTTTTGTAATGGGTATGTTCTCAATAGTATCTTGAGCTGCCAGATCAGGGCAATATTTAAGGAAGTTTCCTTTCCACATCACAGAGTCTCCTGGATTTAAACATGCTGTAGCTGTTCCTTTCTAATCATTTGAGCCATAATCAGTCGTCCTAGAATTGCCAATAAACTCAAGGTAAAGGGCGCAGTAGGGCCCTAAGAGGCAGCCACTTGTTTTAATTCTTTAAGGTATTAAAAGGTAGAGCGTGGAAATGACTTTTAACTTGTCCTGGGTTTGGGTGGACTTGAATCTCAATAACAGGGTAGATATGTTAAAAGCCCTCCATGGGCTTCCCTGTGTGTTTGGCTCCTTTTTATGCTAATTGCAAAGGGGACAGTTAGGCAGAAGTTTTAACCTGTGACATAGCAAAATTTTTCTGAGCTGAAGTGGTCAGGTATTGCTGCCTGTGGCCCTGTTAAATTTATCGGGTGCTGTGAAACAGAATTTGCGGGCAAACGCTCCTCTGGTGAGGAAAAGTCCCTGTTGTCTCCCAATTCTCCTTTCTTATTAGGTTGAGCAAGGCTAGAAGGGGTAGATTCTACCGGAGGCACCATTGTCCCACAATCCTTGTCCTGCTTGGGCTCAGGACTTAATTAAATTAATTTATTTATTTGTTTCATTTTTTTCAAGGCTCAATAATTTTCCATTGTTTGCAATGAATCATTCCTGCAACTAAAATAAATATTAAGTTTATATCCATATAGGGCTGGGGATGTAGCTCAGTGGCACAGCACCTGCCTGGCAAGCATGAGGTCATGAGTTCAATTCCTGGTCAAAAAAAAACCAAAACACTCCATATAAAATCCTTTGTGAACCTCCCAACCTTTACAGAAATAACATGAGAGCAGTGCTTTAAGAAAGAATACCATTTGGAAGAAGATAAGTCCTTAAACTGGCCATTTCAACATGGGGTTTTGTTAGTACTGCTAATCTTGTGTGTGTGTGTATGTGTGTGTGTGTGTGTGTGTTGGAGACTGAACGTCAGGCCTCTGCTCTGAGCTCAACCCCCAGATTTTTTTTTTTGAGGCAGGGTCCTGCCATGAAGTTCAGACTGTCCTTGGACTCACTATGTAGCCCAGGCTGGCCTCAAATTTGGGGTGATCTTTCTGCCTCAGCCTCCTTAGTGCTGGAATTACAGGCAAGTGTCACCACACCTGGTGATTGGTTTTTTTTTTTGAGGCAGGGACTTACTACAATACTAAATTGCCTGGGCTAAGGCTCAAACTTGCCATTCTTCTGCCTCAGCCTGCTAGAGAGCTTGGATTACAGGTGTACACTATTGCACCTGACTAGCACCGCTAATCTTGCTAGGAGAGGTCCTGCTGTTTGATACTATCAGTTAATGTTCATTAAGGTATTCCAGAATTGAAATCCCCACTTTAGGCTACAGTTCCTTGGGACTAGTACTTCAGTGGGAAAACTGCAAAGAGAAACGGGAATGTTAGAACATGCTATGACAGGAAACCAGAAACTGACCTGGAATCTGAATTAACAGTGTTAATTTCAATCACAAAACCAAACTCATACAGAGGCATGGTGGCGCATGCCTGTAATTCCTGCCTGGACTACAGGCAGGAGGATCATTGCATGTTCAAGACCAGCCTGGGCTACAAAGTGAGCTCAAGGCCAGCCTGAACTGCACAGTGAGACCCTGTCTCAAAAAAACAAAAGAACCTCCGGGCAAGCAGACAAAATATTTTCCTCATTAAAAAAAGGAAGTCAGTAGGTTCGTGTGAAGCAACAGATCCATCCACACTGAAGATGCTGTGAACAGCCTCCTGCCAGTCTGGGCAGTGTCACTGCAAAATGACAGAAGGATTTTTACAGCTGAAATACTCACCCGGGGGCAGGTGCGACTCAGTGTGAAGCACCCGCTCGCCCATGCCGGGCCCTGGGCTCAACACCTAGCATCAGAAACAAAGACCACCAGATGGGGCAACTAATGCTATATGTGTTTTAATTTTCATTTCAAGAATGGTAACTTCTAAATATTAAATGTGTACAGTAGTATATCCCAGCCTGGTCAATGACTCTGTGTGTGTGTGGCACTGGGATTGGCCCGTGGCCTTTACACTGAACTACACCCCAGCCCTTTTTATTTTTTTATTTGAAATAAGAGCTCACTAAATTGCATAGGTAGGATTTGATCTTGTGATCCTCCTGTCTCAGGCTTCTGGAGCGCTAGGATTATGGGTGTGTACCTCTGTGCCCAGAATTTTCTTTTAATCTTCAACATCAAATGTCTGAATAAGGTACAAAATTTTTTAAATGTATTATTGACATATATTTTCTTCATGTGATATAAGGGGTTGTAATCTTGTGTGTATTATTTTATCTCCTTTTTTTTTTGGAGACAAGAGTCTTGCTGTGTAGTTCAAGCTGACCTTGAGTTCACTATATAGTCCAGGCTGCTTTGAACTTGCAGTGATCCTCCTGCCTCAGCCTCCTGAGTGCTGGGATAACAGGTGTGCACCACCAGTCCCAGGCCTGGTTCTTTTTTTTTTAAACAAAATTCTCTGAAACTTTTAGGTCTATTACACAAAGAGATTTAAATGTTTATGTTTATGCTTAGTTATTTTTATTGAAAAAATATATGAAGTATTATGAAAGTGCAAACTAACTTACAGTTTTGGTAAGAGGTACACAGACAAGGGATAGGGGCAGCAGTAGGGGAGGAGAGAGGGGCTGTCCCTAGAGGCTGAGGCAGGCAAGGGCAGACCCACCCACACCCTTGTCCCCAGCCCCCCCATCTCTCTCTGGCCCTTCCTTCTCTCCCTGCCCTGGGCTCTGTGCAGCCAACACTTCCTCGGCCTAGATGCCTCTTCCTCCAGGAAGTCTGAGTTCACACTCCCAGCCACCTGCCACGTGGGAGATGACATCTGGCCACAGGACATCTCCCCTGTGAATCCTGGGCTGGCGGGGCTGCCTGATTCACACCAAGGCTGTCTCAGGGCCACTGCCTGAGGACAGAGTATCCCCGGGAACCGCTTAGGTGACAGGGGAACCTGAGATCAGAGCCTGGTGACTTAGCCGAGCCATGGAGCCCACACGGCTGCTCCTCACCACCGTGGGAACTGCATCAAATACGGTTCTGACCACACATCGTAGTTCTGAGGCACAGTCCACCCAGCATCCGTGTTTTACCCTTGAGCGGTGAGACCTGCCGGAGCCCCTCGCTGCTGCTGCCTAGCATTACAAGAGTACCATTAGCCCGGGGAAAAAATCAAAACTGAAAATTCTAAATACAGTTTCTCAGCCAGGTGTGGTGTCAAATGCCTATAAACCCAGCACAGGGGAGGCTGAGGCAGGAGGACTGCCAGCCTGAGCTGCATGGCAAGACTCTGTCTCAAAGCAAACAAACAAAAACACCAAGTGCAGTTTCTCGTGAAGCATGGCCACTTCTGCACTATGGTAAAGAAGGAAAAGTAGAAGTCAGGGGCCCTCTATACTAGGAGAGGCTCGTTTCCCACACAGATCCGGCCTTCTGGTCTTCTATTCAACCACCATCAGGCTGCTGCGGGTGACCTGGAGCCAGCAGAGACCCTCTGGGGGCTTGCTCTGCACAGACACATCGGTAACTTCCAAGCCAGAGCTTCCATCTAAGTACTGGGCTTCAGTTTTACAAATGCCTGTGAGCCAGGTGTGGTGGTGCATACTTGTGATCCCAGCTACTCAGGTGGCTGAGGCAAGAGGATTGCAAGTTCAAGGCCATCCTGGACAACTTAACAAGAATTTGTCTCAAAATTTAAAAAGCAAAATAAAAAGGCTAGCCAGGCATGGTAGTGCATTCCTGTAATCCCAGAACTTGGGAGGCTGAGGCAGGAAGATTACTGCAAGTTCGAAGCCAGCCTGGGGTACCTAGCGAGTCCAAGACCAGCTTGAACTACATAGCAAGGTCCTGTCTAGAAAAAAAAAGTAAAAATAAAATAAAAGGGACAAGGATGTAGCTCAGTGCTCACCAGATTAAATTCCTAGCACTGGAAAAAAAATGTTTTCTAATTTATAAGAGCAGAAGTTTGTCAATGTCACTATCAGTTCTTGGTACATTTGTCTTAATAACCCTTCCCTGAACCAGACAGTTTCTGGAGCCATAGGGAAGGTCCATGTGTGCTCTGCCCCAAACCATCCTGAAGATGGGATGTTCCTGAAGACTTTCCGAGGCTTTTTTTTTTTTTTTTTTTTTTTGGTCTTTTTGAGACAGGGTCTCGCTGTGCAGTCCAGGATGGCCTTGAGCTCACTTTGGAGCCCAGGCTGGTCTCGAACTCACAATGATTCTCCTGCCTCAGCCTCCTGAGTGCTAGGATTACAGGGCTGCACCACCACATCCTGCTGAATCTATACTTCCAAGGATTTTGTTAATCCAAAAATATTCTTTTTTGTTTTAGATTTTTACCTTCTCTGATTGCAAACAAACACAAAGCCACAGACACAAACCTGCTCCCAGCAGCACAGCGCCCTCATCAGCCACTCACAAAGTGGCCAGCGCAGACACCAGAGCCCTCCTTCGGTAGCAGTTCCCAGGACCATGCCTTGAAGGACACGGTAAAGTGTCTGCTTGAAGACACTGGCTTCTGGTCACTCAGTCTCTTTCCAGCTGGCTCTTGCCTCCCACTGGAAAAGTCACCAGCACAGAGGACCTCAACTTTGCTGCTTTTGGAAGAGTTTATGCACAGAAGTAAAGGAGAAGCCAGGTGTGGGGGTGCATATCTGTAACCTCAGCACTGCAGGAGGCCAAGGCAGGAAAATCTGAAGTTCAACCTGAGCAAGTTAGAGACTGAGAAAGCTTAAGAAAGAGAGAAAGAGGAGAGAAGCCTGGAGTTGTAGCTCTGTGCAAAGGCCCTGGGTTCAATTCCCTACATTAAAAAAAATAATGAAAGGTAAAGAGATGCTGGTTACTGTATCACAAGGCAGTCACGGTAACAGCCACAGATCTTGTGTGCTGGTGGGCATGGTCTTGGCACATGCTGGGACCCCAAACACCAGGGCATCTTCTTCGTGATTACTGTAGTTAAAGGTTTTCAATATCTCAGTTATGCATATTGCAAAAATGCAACACATCTGAAGCAGATGCTGCCTGTCACTGCCCCCACTTCTGCCCATCACAGTGGCACACACCTGTACTCCTAGCACTCGAGAGGCTGAGGCAGGAAGATCACCAAGAGTTCAAGGCCAGCCCAGGCTACAAAGTGAGTTCTAGGCCAGCCTGAACTGCATAGTGAAACTGTCTCAAAAAGACCAAAAAAAAAAAAAAAGTTTCTCCACTTGGAGCCTCTCAGGAGCTCGGGGAGGCGTCCAGCCCGTGGGTGGAAGGCTAGAAACAGGAGCTGCGAAAGTACCACTGGCCACACCACGTGCGGTTTGGAGGGCAAAGCTGCTCAGCCCGCAGGCAGGGCCGCTCTGAGAGGAGGTGCAAGTACTTTTGCATGCACATGGATACGGTCTGTGTTTTGTTTTAATAAACTTGACTGGGTATAAGACGTCCAAATACAATGTAAATGTTATCTCTCGATGTGTCTGTGATGTTTCCAGATGAAATCAGCATTTGAACTTTTACTTCTTTTTTATTTTTACTTTTTTGTCTTTAGAGACAGGGTCTCACTATTCAGTTCAAGCTGGCTTGAGCTCACTTTGTAGGCCAGGCTGGGCTCGAACTGGCAACGATCTGCCTGCCTCAGCCTCCCAAGTGCTGGGATTATAGGCATGTGCCACCATGCCCGGCTGAACTTTTACTTCTTGATGTATTGTCCAAGCTGGTCACAATTCTGGACTCAAGCAAACCTGCCTTGGCCTCCCAAGTGGCTGGGAGTACTGGAGTGATTTTTTTTAATTTTAAAGATAAAAGAATATAAACTCGAATAATGCAAAAACATAAGGAAATACAAAATTATAGAGCAGATAGTAGGGAATTAACAATGGATGCTATATTACATAATGTTATCTTCGCATCTGTTACTCAGTTATAAACCAGAATAACACAAAAAACAATAAAGGAAATGCACCATTATAGAGAAGATATTGGGGAATTAACAATGGATGCTTTATTACAAAATGATGTCTTCACTTCTGTTACTCAGTGATACAGATGATGGCTCGTTCGATTAATCAGACAGTTTTCTCCACCCTCATCTCCGTTGTTCTCCCACCCAGTCAGTCATCTTCCCTCTTTTAATAACTATACTTTCTGGTTTATTTATGGGTGTACTGGAGTTTATGTACAGAAGTAAAGGAGAACATTTCTGTGAACGCTGTTGCATATACAGTCATAAAACACTCCATGCAGGCTATTTTTTCCTCCCTTGCTTGACTTCTTCCCCTTCCACCCATTATATCACATGAAGACCAGCCCTGAACTGTTAGCGTGAGAAACACTTAGCCCTTCCCAGGACGGCATCATGTGACTCTCGTGGGCTGAAGCAACACTGAGAAGTGCAGGAGGAGAAGCTACCGGTGCCTGAGCTAGGACATAAACATTCCCCGACCCTCAGCCTGGAACTTACAGGGACAACACTCCTTGTTCTGTTTAAAATTGATGAGGACTGAAGCCAGGGCCTATGCACAGAGCTACATCCTTGGCTCCTTTTATATTGTTACTGGTGTTGGTTTTGGTAAGGGCTGTTGTTGTTGTTATTATTACTAGTATAATAAGTTATTATAATAAAATTTGGCAATTTTGCTAAAGCTCCCAGGCTGGGCTTAAACTGTGACCCTCCCGACTCAGCCTCCTAAAATGTTGGGATTAAAGGCCTGCATCACCATACACAGTGACCACCAATTTTCCTTACTTGTTTCTACCTTGCAGACAACAGATTACTGGTCAGCTTCATAACTGCATGAGCCACTTCCCACCTCTTCATGTCTATTCTGCATATATAGATGTAATAGCTAGATAGAAGTTTCCTGTTTGTTTCCATGAATGCTGGTGCATATACGGTCATAAAACACACTATGCAGGCTATTTTTTCCTCCCTTGCTTGACTTCTTCCCCTTCCACCTGAACGTCCCATTCCCAGGCCCACTGTAACATCTTCACGTGTACCTTCCCATATTTGTCCTTATAATAAAGAATAAGCCTAAAGGCAGGTGTGAGGATGCACACCTGTAACCCCAGTACTCGGGAGGCTGAGGCAGGAGAATTGCCCTGAGTTCAAGGACAGCCTTGGGCTCATAGGGAATTCAGGGTGGGCGTGGACTACACAGCAAGAGTCAGTAAAAAGAAAAACAAACTTAATAACAGAGAAAGAATAATCTCAGCTGGGGATATAGTTCAGCAGCACAGCGCCTGTCTGGCAAGAGCGAAGTCATGAGTTTGAGTCCTGGTACCAAAAATAAAATAAAATAAAATAAAATAAAACAGCAAAAATAAAAAGAATAATCCCAGCTGTGTTGAAGTAGATACACAGCGTAGCTGTTATTTGGTTTCTGTCTGGACCGCGGAGCGCACCTTTCTTGGTCAGTGGTGCTTGTAGCGTGCCCTTCAGGTCAGCTGTCCCGGTGCCAGGTCAGCTGTCCCGGTGCCAGGTCAGCTGTCCCGGCGCTAACTCACCCCGCAGCGCCTGGATCCCGCAGTGCAGCAATGGGCCAGCCGGGCCAGGCCGCGTCCACATCCTGCAGCAGGGTAAACGCCGCTAGAGAAATCGCTCCTGGGGCCTGAACAGTGGTGGCGAACCTGTGGTACACTGCCACAGCAGGCACACAGAGCTCTCTCTGTCACAAGTCACCCCAGCAGCTGAACATCAGATAATAGTTGTTTTTTCTAAACTAAAACCTCAGCACTGGGCTTTTTTTTTTTTTCCCGGTACTGGGGATCAAACTCAGGACCTTGCGCTTGCCAGGCAAGCGCTTATGCTACTGAGCTATACCCCCAGCCCCTAACACTGGGCTTTAATTACAGTGTTGGCACTTTTCCATACATAAGTACGTTTTGGCCGGCCTTGAATTCACTATGTAGCCCAGGCTGGCCTCAAACTCACAGCGATCTTCCTGCCTCAGCCTTTGAAGTGCGTGTGCACCACATCCCATGTTTGATTCCATTTGTATGCAAGTGCAGGAAAGACAGCCGGAACTCACGGTGTCAGAGACCGGCTGCCTGGGACGGAGGCAGGTGGGGGCTCACCGGGAAGGGCACGGAGAGCACTTGGGTGGACGGAGCTGTTCTGTGTCTTGGTTGTGGTGAAGGTTGTTCTGTGTCTTGGTTGTGGTGAAGGTTACATTCTTGTCTCTGTCAAAGCTCACTGACTTGTACACTTTTTTCTTTTTGATAGCATGGGGTCTGAACCCAGGGACTTGTGCATGCTACGCAAGCACTCTAGCATGGCATTCGTCCTTTAAAAAACATGATTTTTTTTTTTTTTAAATTTTGAGATCCTACAAAGTTGCCCAGGCAGGTCCAGAGTGGCTGGGACTACAGGCACTGATGTAAAGCGATGGTAACAAAACTGATTTAAAAAAACAACCAAAACACTGAGCATGGTGATGCATGCCTATAATCCCAGCACTGGGGAGGCTGAGGCAGGAGGATCATTGCGAGTTTGAGGCCAACCTGGGCTACAAAGTGAGCTCAAGGCCAGCCTGAACCAAATAGCAAGACCCTGTCTCGAAAAGACAAAAAAAAAAAAAAAAAATCCCTGACATTTTTCAGCTGTATGGCCTTAATCGGGTCTCTTCACTTCCCTGTGCCTCCATGAACTCATCTGTAAAATAGGAATAATTACAGTATCCCATGGGATTGTTTTGAAATTTAAATGAGATTCATTCACATGCAGCACTGCACTCTAGATGTCATTGTCACTAATAATGATATCCTGGCCCCGTGGACTCAAGGCCTCGTGCATGCTCCGCCGTGGCTCTGGTACTGAGCTGCAACGTTACTCCTGCTTTTTTATGGCACTGGAGATTGAACCCAGGGCCTCTGCACTGAGCTACATCCCCAGGCCATGTTTTATTTTTTATTTTGAGACAGAGTCTCATTAAGTCATAACATTGCCCAGCCTGAACTTGAACTTCCAATCTTCCTGCCTCAGCCTCCAAGCACTGGGATTATGGACATGCATGCTGCACCAGGAGGTACTATTTTTACTGTTGGGGGGAGCGCAGCCCCTTTGGTTCTTTCTATTGCAGCCTGGCCTTCCCTTCCTGGTTCGGAGGTGGTCGTGAGTGCACCCCAGGGGGCCCTGTGCTGGAAGCTTGATCCTGGTGCTGGAATATGCAGAACATTTAAGTGGCCAGGTCTCCTGGAAGCGGTTAGGTTACTGGAAATGCTGCCCTGGAAATGATTAATGCCAGCCTTCAAAAGTAAGTGAGTTCGCCCAAGAGTGGGTGCTTATTAAGCAAGGCTGTTCCATGTCCTTCTCCTCTTCTGATTTTGTTTGTTTGTTCGTTTGTTTGTTTGAGACAGGGTCTTGCTATGTAGTTCAGGCTGGCCTTGAACCCACTCTGTAGCTCAGCTGGCCTTGAGCTCATGGTGCTCCTCCTGCCTCAGCCTCTGGCGGGTGCCCCCATATGCAGCCACCTTGTCCTTTTCTGTGATGCTGGGGATCGAACCCAGAGCTCTGTGCGCACAAGGCAAGAGCGCTCCCGCTGAGCCCCAGTGCTTGTCCTTTCCTGTACTCGCTGTTCCCCGATGCTTCTCTGCCGCACTGTGACACATTCAAAGGGACCCCAGCAGAGGCTGTAGAGATCAGGCCTCCTGTCCTGGCACGTCCAGACTGCAAAGCTGTGAGCCAAATAAACTTCTTTTCTTTCTAAGTACCAAGGCTGGTTGTGTAGCCAGAGGTGCAGCATTTCTGCTTAGCATGTCTGAGCTCTGGGTTCAGTCCTCAGTACACATGCCCAACGCACCTGCACGCGCACGAAGTTGCCTAGTGTAAGACTCTCAGCTTCAGATATCTTATTAAGGCAACAGCAAACAGACTAAGACATCACCCAAAGGACAGGGCCTCTCCAGGTACACAGCTCCTGTTGTCATGGGCACGTTGCTGCTGGTGGCCTGCCCTCCCTTCAGGCACCTCCGGCCCTGCACCTGGCTCAGGCCCAGAACCACAGCGTCAGGCCCGGAGCGCTCAGCAGCCCATCTCTCTGGGTTTTCATGTTCACCCCTCAGCCAGGGTAGGAGTGGCCAAGACCTGGGACACAGGCTTTTACTGGACGCCCAGCCCCTCAGCTCCCTCCTGAAACCCACTCCCTGCTTTCATTGTGGCCTTGGTGATCAGCTCTCTGTATCTTTTTTGGGTTTTTTTTGAGACAGGGTCTCGCTATGCAGTTCAGGCTGGCCTTGAGCTCACTTTGTAGCTCGGGCTGGTCTCAAACTCACAACGATCTTCCTGCCTCAGCCTCCCAAGTGCTGGGACTGCAGGCACGCACCACCACACCCGGGTGGCTCTGTGTCTAACCATTGCTTCCTGCAGGTCTATTGTTGTGGACTGGGCGGAACCAGCATCACGACTTCCTTTGTGCCATTGTGTCCTTCCGGACTATCGAGGGAGGGTCACAGGATGACCGGAAGCAGAGTCGAGGTGAGGGTGTGTGTGCCCTGAGATACAGTTCCACAGCGCGTTCTTCTGTTCTGATGTCTGAGGGACCGCGGAGGGAGGCCAGTTAAGTCTGGGGCAGCTGCTGGCGTGCTGGGCTCAGCCACGCTGGACCCGAGAGATCTACGAGGCAGAAGAGGCCAGAGGATGAGGGGCTGAGGGGGTGAGGACCGGCTGGGAGGCAGCCTCGGGTGCAGAAGGGCAGGTGGGATTTTGCGCACGGTGCTCACGGCCTGGAGAGGCGCACAGTGGGGCCCAGGTCCGCGAGAGGGAAGGAAGCCCAGTGGGCGGGGCTGGCGTCCCTGCGCCCGCACGGTGTGTGAGGATGGGGAAGCAGAACGTCTTTCCTCCCTCTTTCCTTTCCTTCCTCCTTCTCTCCCTCTTTTCGTTTCCTCTTTTCTTCCTTTTGTCCGTTTGTCCCTCGGCGCTTACCCCACCACCACCACCACACTTCCTTTCACCAGGATTTGGCCAGAGTGAAGCTGGGATTGTCTGGCCCTATGAACCCTGCAATCCCCAAGGACAAGCCAGGGCTTCCGCGCAGGCTCGGCCCGCTCAGCCCCGTGGCCCTGTTCTTCGTGCGACTACCTTGTCCTCGTCCGAGACAGCGCTTCCTCCAAAAGACCCCAACTCCGGAAAGCTGCAATGGTGCGGAAAGACCACAAGAGGGCGAGCGTCCCCTGCAACCTGGAACTAGCTCTCCGTCTCCCCTTCATTAAAATGTCTTATCCACCAGGGGTTCACTCCTCTAGCTGGGCACACAGTGAATATCTGAGGAGTGACTGAGTCAAGACCTGGGCGGGAGGAGCTTCTGTCCTCTATAAGACCCCGTGGGGCAGAAGGTTGACTAAAGGGACCCTGATTCTTTAGGGCTTGAGGTCTGAAGAACCGTGAGCAGACAGCTCCTGAGAACACCCCGCTGCCTGAGCTGGCGGCGCGGGCCGGCCGGGCGGACCCAGAGGAAGACTGAGAGTGTGACTTGCTTCCAGGCAGACCTGAAGGGCCCCCTGGTCCTTGCAGCCACTCGGCCCCAGGTTACATTGGGCAGATAACTGCAAGGGAGATGGCAGCTACCAAGCCAGATAAAACTTGAGTTTCAGTGCTGAGTTCTCCATGAAGCAGGATGGCTTGGGCATGTCGCTTGATGTCGCTAAACCTGTCCGCTCAGCTGTGAGCGGAGACACTCATGGTCCTGTCACAAAGGCCAGCCGTAAGCATGAGAGTCACAGGTAACGACAGCGTTGAGCTCGGCATCCAGCACACAGCCAGCGCCCAGCCAACAGCGGCTATGGTCACGCAGCCGGAGATGCGGCCAGGCAGGGGCACACCTATACAGAGCGCCCCCACCAGGCAGCGGGGTGCACGGCCATGCTTATTTTTCTTTTGTTTTTCCTTTCTTTCAGGGCAGGGGATGGCACGCAGGGCCTCACACACGCTAGACAAAGCTCTACCTCTGAGCTACGGCCCCAGGGCAGCCGCAGGGCAGCCACGCTTTCTTTAAATCTCTAAAGTGTGCTCACTCCGGCGATCGGACTCGGACTCTGGCACACACGGCGCCGGAGAACTGCACCCCCAGCCAGAGGGGCACCGTTTTCGGGAGTGTTGCAGCGACAGATGTGACATCCGTAACCGACCCAGATGCTTCTCAGGCAGGTCAGAAGAACCTACAGATAGTTTGCTGTGAAATCCTTTTATAAACAGGGAGGTTTAGGGCTGGTTTGGGTTTTTTTCTAGTAGAAAAGAAAACACTCTCACTGGGCATGGTGGTGCACGCCTGTAATCCCAGCGCTCAGGAGGCTGAGGCAGGAGGATCATTGCAAGTTCGAGGTCAGCCTGGGCTACAAAGTGAATGCAAGATCAGCCTGAACTGCATAGTGAGACCCTGTCTCAAAAAGGAGAAAAAAAAACACTCTTAACATACAATCTAGATTGTTTTATTAACAATATTCACATCATTTTAGTAACAAATTCTGTGAATGTAAAGGGAATCCCTCAGCGGAAGCAGTGACTTTGTTAATGATGACAATATACTTCCAGTTCTTACATAATGGCCAGCTCTCAAGATTTTTTGTTTTTCTTTAGTTTTTCTGAGACAAACTCTTGCTCTGTAGTCCAGGTTGGTCTTGAACTGCGTAGCTCAGGTTGGCCTCAAACTCCCTGCAATCCTGCCTCAGCCTTGCAAGTGCTGGGCTGACAGGCGTGCGCACTCAGTTTAGTATTCTTAAATAACTGGGCAGCTATCAAGGTTCGATTCCAGACCCTTCTCAGATATCAGAATTCACAGACACACAAGTCCCTTGGAGAAATTAGTGTAGCAGGGCCAGGAATGTAGCTGAGCATCACAGTGCCTGCCAGGCAAGCTCGAGGCCCTGAGTTCAATTCCCGATACCAAAAAGAAAGAAAGAAAGAAAGAAAGAAGTTGGTATAGTATTTGTCTATAGCTTATACGTGTATTTCCACTTTAAATCACCTCTAGATTACTTTAAATCCCTAATATAATGTAAAAACTGTGTGAAGAACTGTTGTAGCATATTGCTTGGGGAGTAATGACAAGAAAAACTATGTGCGTGTTCATACAGAACAGTTTCCCCCCAACCTTGTCAGCTGTTGGAGGATCTGGGATGCAGAGCACACAGCTCTGCAGGGCCGTAGGCGTGAGTCCTCACGTGGGCTCATCGTCCTCAGAGCCGCCAGGTCTGTGACAGAAGAGGACGCAGAAGCAGCAGCAACCTCCCGAGCCGTCCCAGGCCCAGCTCCAAGACCGCTATGTGACCTCACAAGATCACTGCCAAGTATCTGAAGGGAAACTGTTCGGAGTCCCAGTTAAACAAGAAGCAAGTACTGTATTCAGGATAAGGTTCATTTCCACCCATCGTCCACGCACCAGTTCAGATTTTTTTTTTTCTGGTACCGGGGATCGAACTCAGGACCTTGCACTTGCCAGGCAGGCGCTTGTGCCGCTGAGCTACACCCCCAGCCCTATGCACCATTTCTAGAGAAGATCAACCTTCTTTCCCCATTGCCTTGCTTTCCTTGTTGAAGATGAATTGACTATCTATGCATCAGTGTCTTTCTCATCTCTCATGTATATGTTTCTCTTTATACTAATACCCCACTTGCAGCTGGATGTGGTGGCACACACTAGTAAACCCAGAGACTCAGGAAGCTGAAACAGAAGGGTCACCACTCATTCAAGACCAGCCTAGGCTGCATAGCAAGTTCAAGGCCAGTCTGAACCACATAGTGAGACCCTGTCTCAACAAAACAAAACAAAACAAAAAACCAGATAATAAACTTGGTGTGGTGGCACACACCTGTAATCCCAGCACTTGGAAGCTGAAGCAGGAGGATCACCTCAAGTTCAAGGCCAGTGTGGGCTACATAATGAGTTGAAAGCCAGCTGGAACTACATAGTGAGACTCTTGTCTCAAAGAGAAAACAGAAAACAAGAGCAAATACCTTCTAGGACTCTCACCTTGAAAACTAAGTATAATGGCAAAACAAACAAACAAATAACACTAACCCCATTTTCTCCCTGTTTAGCCCAGGCTGGCCTCAAACTTACCATCTTTCTGCCTCAGGCTCCTAAGCACTGGGATTAGAGCCCTGAGCCACTTTCTTGATAATCATAGACTTTTTTTTTTTTTTTTTGAGACAGGGTCTCACTATAGTGAGACCTCGAACTCGCTATGTAGCTTAGGCTGGATTCAAGGCAATCCTTCTGCCTCAGCCTCCCAAGCGCTGGGATTGCTGGTTGGCACCACTATGCCTAGTCAATGACTGGAACTTTTATTTTGTCAGTGAGACCTTCTTTAGGCAAAGCCCAGTGTTTAACTTTAGAATAAATTTTGGTGCTCATGTCTGCAGCACCAGATACTAAAATTGGAATGATACAGAGAAGATTAGCATGGCCTCTGTGCAAGGATGACACGCAAATTTGTGAATTGTTCCATATTTTTATAGCTAGGATAATTGAACTGCTGATGTCTATTGGTTTATTGAAAGGAACAGTTAATACTTAAATCTTTTTTTGACCAGTTTTGCATGTTTATATCTGGTAATCTGAACAACTAATTTGAAGATAACAATATGCAATATAAAAAATCATTGTTGAATTCCTACCATCTTGATTAGTGAAGCTCTGTATCATTTATAATGAGTTTTTTAAAATTATTTTTTACTTTTTGTTGTCTTACATGTGGCAATCTGAGCAACTTCATTGAAGATAACAATATATAACCATTGTTTTAATTTCCTATCATATTGTTTTAAAATTCCATATCATTTTTGTTGTTTTGTTTTAATTTTTTTATATTTCTTTATTTTTATTGTCTTTTTAAGACAGAGTTTCACTATGCATTTCAGGCTACCTTTTGTTTTTTTTTTTGCGGTACTGGGGATCGAACTTAGGACCTTGCATTTGCCAGGCAGGCGCTTACTCCACTGAGCTATATCCTCAGCCTTCACTCAGGATATCTTTGAACTCACAGTGATCCTCCTGCCTCGGCCTCCCGAGTGCTGGGATTGCAGGCATGCCCCACCATGCCCAGCTTTGTTTTCTCTTTATCTTTGCTGTTGTTATTTTATTTTCTCTTTAAAATAAAATAAATTTTGAAATTAAATAATGTAATTCCTCCACCTCTGTTCTCTTTCAAAGATGTTTTAGCCAGGCATGGTGGTCACACCCATGACCCTAGAACTCTGGAGATGCAGGCAAGAAGATTACTGTGAGTTTGAGGCCAGCCTGGGATACATAAGGAGACCCTGTCTCCTGTCTCAAAAAAACGAAAACCAAACAAAGATGTTTTAACATTTCAAGGCCCCTGTATTTCCATGTAGATGTTAGCCTCAGCTTGTCAATTTTTACCAAAAAAGCTACTGGGAAGGTAGGAAGGGAAAGAATAGAAAACAATTTAAACTCCCCGTGAGAAGTGTAATTGTCACACGCTGCGCATGTGTACCGATAAAAAAGAGCCTGCTGGGCTGGGTTTTATTTTTACTTTTTGCTTTTTTACAATAGGGTCTCACTACGTGCAGTTCAGGCTGGCCTTGAACTCTCTGTGCTGCCCAGCCTGGCCTCACGGCGGTCTCCTGCCTCAGCCTCCTGAGGCCCCACCATGCCCAGCACCTCCTGTTATTTTGATTGGGATTGTGCTGACTGTATGAGTAAAAGTCTGGGAGAATCAATAGCTGAATGATATTGAATCTTTGATCAATAAGCATGGTTATTGCGCAGCAGGTCCGCCTAATTCTGTCCCTGTCGTGTTGTGGTAGGGGAGCTCAGCGACTCATACCCCCCCCACCTCAGCCGCTAAGAGTGAGGCTGACAAGGTTGGTTACTTTCACCAGCAGAGTAACTTTACTTTAGCTGCTGGAATCTGACATGAGGAGCCCACCAGGAGTACAGGGCAGACACAGCTGGAGGTTTAGTGGAACTTCGTATCCAAGGTAGAAACTACCACCAAAACTCAGGACCTCTCAGCCCACAGAATTAAATAAGTAAATAAAACCTACAGAAAAAACAGCCTGAGGCAATTTTTACTGATTACTTTTACCAAACTTTCAAGGTGTGGGACATCATGCCAGGCACAAAATACAAATTGGTTTTTATAAGGCCCAGAAATATATCTCAGTGGCAAAGCACCCTGGGTTCAATCTCTAGTTAAAAAAAAGAAGGAGGAGGAGGAGGATGGGGAGGGAGAGGGGAGGGGGAGGGGAAGGGGAGAAGGATGGGGCAGGAGAAGAAGAAGAAGGGGAAAAGGGAGGGGGAAAACGAGAAAAGGGAAAACATTTCCTCAGATCGTTCTGGGAGACTGGTACAACTTTGATATCAAAATTAGAAACTAGATCAAATCAGTTTTTCCAGTTTGGGGGTTTGGAGTTTTTGGTCCTGGGGAGTCAGCCCAGGGCCTTCACCCTGAACTGTGTCCCCAGCAAACCCCACACACTTTTTGAGACAGGGGCTCCCTAAATCACCATGTTGCCCAGGTTGGGCTCCAAGTTGCCACCCTCCTGCCTCAGCCTCCCAGCATTATGGGATTACAGGTGTGAGCCACTACCTCTGGCTAGGACCTTTTAAAAAATAATAATAATAACCATTTCATTTACAAATACAGCTATAAGTTCAAAAACATCTCCTAAAATGTCAGTGAAACTGTAAGAGAAATTTTCCCTAATAACAATGATACATGGGCTGTACTGACCAACCCCTTCCCCTCCCGGGGGTTAAGCCATTACAATGTATAGCCACCCGAGGACAGAGTAAACCAGAGGGCCTGAGCTGTAAAGATAAGAACAACCTCATGACTAAGGAATTTATAAAATGTGCCTTTCCTGAGCTACCTCTGTCCATATTAGGAAACAACCTCTGCCTCTAACCCTAGACCCCCACGTAGCTATTTCCCCCCAATAAGTGTAAAAAGCCCTTTTAAAGTAACCAATGCAAGGGGGCTGGGGATATAGCTCAGTGGAATAAGCACCTGCCCAGCAAGCGCAGGGTCCTGAGTTTAATCCCCAGTACTGCCAAAAAAAAAAAAAAAAGTAAAGTAACCAATGCCATCTGCTTCTGTAACCGTGCTTGCAAAGACTCCTCCTCCCTTTGTTTTAAAGCATATAAGCCCTGCTCGGGCCCAACTCAGGGCTCTCTGTTCCTGCGTGTTCAGTGAGCCCCACGCATGCCTGGACAATAAAGACCCCTTGCAAATTGCATGAGTGGGTGTCTGTTGGTGTCTTCCTACGCGCAGCGGGCATCTGCACCCCATTTTGGAGGCCCCAGCGAGATTGGGGTGCCCCTGCGTCGGGAGACTTCAATAGCTACCTCTCGTGGTAAGTACGGCCGTTTTTATATCTCTCTTTCTGCCTCTCTTTGTTTTACTTTCACTTTGCGATCGCCTGATTTTGTTGTGACTGGTGCCGAGACGCGTGAGCTCTCGGTCCAAGTGACTTGCCTCCGGGCTTCTGAGTCACAAGTCACTTCCCCAGGGGACGCCCTGGGGATTGTAGGCTCTCTGAGCCTATTTTTTTTTTTTTTCCGGGACCGGGGATCGAACTCAGGGCCCTAGTGCTCAGCGGCAAGCACTTAGCCCACTGAGCTGTACCTCCAGCCCTCTCTGAGCCTATTTTGTGGTGGAGTCACCAGCTGTTGTTCTTTGAACTCTGATTTTGTGGTGGAGTCACCATTTGCTGTTATCTGGATTCCTAAGAAGTTTTCTAAGCCGGCATTTGTCATCTTAGTCTCAGTGTTCGTCTGTCTTTGTTTGTTTGGCGCCTCTAACCTTACTTTGTTCCACAGCAACCATCATGGGGCAGACAACATCCACCCCTCTCTCTCTCACTCTAGATCATTGGCCAGAAATAAGAGAGAGAGCTCATAACCTTTCTTTACTTGTTAGAAAGGGTAAATGGAAAGCGTTCTGCTCGTCAGAGTGGCCTACATTCCAGGTGGGGTGGCCGCCAGAGGGGACTTTCCACCTTCCCCTTATCCAGGCGGTTAAGGCTATAGTCTTCCGCCCTGGGGGACGAGGACATCCAGATCAACAGCCTTACATTGTGGTGTGGCACGACGACGTACGTGAGGATCCCCCAAAATGGGTAAGACCCTTTTTAACTCCGGTTCTGCCGGAGCCTGCCACTCTCTTACCTATAAAGGCTCAACCTACTCGATCTCCAACCCCCAACCTCTACCCCTCTCTCCCTCCTCCGGTTTTACCCGAGTCCCAATCAGACTTAATTCTATTAGATTCCGAGGCACCTTCTCCTCCTCCTTACCCCCCTTTACCCTCTGCTCCAGCCGAAGCGGCTGCTGCCGCTGCCGCTGCCCCCCCCCCTTTTCTCCTACCCTACCCTCTTCACCCCTTACTCCTGAGCTGACTCCACAGGGCCCCCTAATGGGTGCTACAGACTATGGACCGGCCCAAGGAACCCGAAGCCGACGGGCCTTGGGCCCCCAAGACGGAGTGGCGATTACACTCCCCCTCAGGCCACATGGGCCCAGGCTGAGTGATGGGGATGGGGGAGAAATGCCAGCACTCCAATACTGGCCCTTTTCCTCCTCTGACTTGTATAATTGGAAAAATAATAACCCTCCTTTTTCTGAGGACCCTTTTAGGTTAACCGGGTTGGTGGAGTCTCTCATGTTCTCCCACCAGCCCACCTGGGAAGACTGTCAACAGTTGCTGGGGACCCTGTTCACCACCGAAGAAAAGGATCAGATCCTCGTAGAGGCCAGAAAGTTTGTGCCAGGACGGGATGGGAGGCCTACCCAGCTCCCAAACATTATTGATGACTTCTTTCCATTGCGTCGCCCTGATTGGGACCCCAATACCCCAGAAGGTAGGGAGCATCTGTCCATCTATCACCAGACTCTAGTGGCGGGTCTCCGAGGGGCTGCTAGGCAGCCTACAAATTTGGCTAAGGTAAGGGAAATCCTTCAAGGGCCTACTAAATCGCCCTCGATATTCTTAGAGAGACTAACGGAAGCTTATCGTAGGTACACCCCCTTTGACCCTCAAGATGAGGGACAACGGGCATCTGTTGCCATGGCCTTTATAGGTCAATCGGCATCAGATATTAAGCATAAGCTCCAACGACTAGACAGGCTACAGGACTTAACGTTAAGAGATTTGGTAAAAGAAGCTGACAAAGTGTATTATAAGAGAGAGACAGAGGAGGAAAGAGAACAGAGAAAGGAAAAAGAGAGAGAGGAAAAAGAATTGATCAGAGATAGAAAGAGAAATGAGGAACTGACAAAGATCTTGGCCATGGTAGTTAAAGGAGGTCAGGGAGATATAAATGAGGATAAGCTACATCGCCCACCTCTGGACCCAAACCAATGTGCATATTGCAAGAAGCCAGGACATTTCATCAAAGATTGCCTCAAGCTTAAAAGAAAGAGACAAAAGGAACAGGCCTTAGAGGCTCAACAGCGCCAACCTAATGTGCTGGCCTTAGAAGGAGAAGACTAGAGGGGACAGGGCTCGGATCCCCTCCCCGAGCTCAGGGTAACTTTTAATGTGGAGGGG
This sequence comes from Dinomys branickii, assembly GCA_004027595.1. NCBI lineage: Eukaryota > Metazoa > Chordata > Mammalia > Rodentia > Dinomyidae > Dinomys > Dinomys branickii. Next base: position 1,622 of record PVLD010017305.1, on the reverse strand, counting down.
ACCCCAATTGACTTTGAAGTAGATACAGGGGCTGTCTTTTCTGCTCTCCAAGCCCCGCTGGGACCTCTCTCAGCCAAGAGGTCCTTGGTTCAAGGGGCTAACGGGAGCAGATACAGAGCATGGACTACTAAGAGGACTATGGATCTAGGTAGAGGTAAAGTCCTGCACTCCTTCTTAGTAATACCGGAATGTCCAGCTCCCCTTATGGGGAGAGATCTTCTGACTAAATTAAGAGCTAGGATAACCTTCGAGCCTCAAGGGCCCCAAGTGACTTTCCTCAACCCTCTAGTGAGCCAACCTATGGTGACTATGTTGGCTTTGGCGACGGAGGATGAATACCGACTCTATAACCAACCCACGACCCCAGCCATACCCCAGAATTGGTTGGTAGAATTCCCTAACTCATGGGCTGAAACAGCTGGACTAGGACTAGCCAAGTTCAGCCCCCAGTGGTCATAACCTTAAAGGCGTCTGCCTCACCGGTCCGCGTCAAACAATATTATATAAGCAAGGAGGCTCATCAGGGAATAAAGAAACACATACAAAAATTCCTCGATTTGGGGGTATTAGTGCCATGCCAATCAGCATGGAATACCCCCTTGTTGCCAGTCAAAAAGCCAGGAACAGGAGACTACAGACCAGTACAAGACTTACGAGAGGTAAATAACAGGGTAGAAGATATACATCCTACAGTGCCTAATCCCTACAACCTGCTCAGCACTCCTGGCCCCAAAAAGACTTGGTATACGGTATTGGACTTAAAAGACGCTTTCTTTTGCCTGCCCTTACATAAAGATAGCCAACCTCTGTTTGCCTTCGAGTGGACAGATCCTGACACAGGGATATCAGGACAACTGACTTGGACGCACCTCCCTCAGGGATATAAAAACTCCCCAACCATCTTTGATGAAGCTCTCCACAAGGATCTAGCCTCCTTCCGAATCCAACACCCTGCTGTAACCTTGCTTCAGTATGTGGACGATCTCCTGCTGGCCGCAGATTTGGAGACAGACTATGTATAGGACACGGGAGGTCTTTCAAGAGTTAGCCAAATTGGGGTATAGAGAATCAGCTAAAAAGGCCCAAATTTGCCAAAAAGAAGTTGTCTTCTTGGGGTACACCCTCAAAGACGGAAAACGGTGGCTCACGGAGGCCAGAAAAAGGACTGTTACCCAAATTCCCCCACCCACGAGTAAAAGACAATTGAGGGAGTTTCTGGGGACTGCGGGATTCTGCCGCCTATGGATCCCGGGGTTTGCTTCCTTGGCTGCCCCTCTCCATCCCCTCCTAAAGGGAAACGCCACTTTTACTTGGGGCGCTGACCAACAACAGGCCTTCGATCAGATCAAAAAGGCCCTTTTGTCTGCCCCTGCATTGGCTCTCCCCAATGTAGACAAACCCTTTACCCTTTATATTGAAGAGAGACGGGGAATAGCTCGAGGGGTGTTAACTCAGACCTTTGGCCCATGGAAGCCACCTGTGGCTTATTTGTCAAAGAGATTAGACCCTGTGGCAAATGGATGGCCCCATTGTCTAAAGGCTATCGCAGCAGCAGCTATTCTAACCAAAGACGCAGATAAACTGACTCTGGGACAAAAACTGACCATAATAGCCCCACACAC